>JAYJMJ010280676.1:0-11739 GCA_036873875.1 Laminaria ephemera
CGGGCGGGGGGGGAGGGGGGGAGGGGCGGGAGTGGAGGGACGGATGGGCGGAAGGAGGGGTAAGGAGGGAGAAAACGAGGAGGCAGTGACTCCTACTATAGAAGGAGAAGCCAAGCGTGGTAAGCGACCGAACTAAAGGGCGAGCGAGAGAACCCAACAGTACACACGTCGGACAGGTGAGATATAGATTATCTAGATCATGATCCATGTATTTTTAGGGCAGATACATCCTTGATCAATATACTCGGCGAGCCTTATAGATCATGTTGCCGGGTGAGAGTCGGACGACCTCCACGATCTACATAGCGCGTGAATATTGGGTTGGGTCTGGACCTGTACTACACAGATCCTGCGCATCATACCACAACGACAAGATACAGGATCTAGATGATCTAGATCGTAATCTGTTCGATGTGTGCAACATTACCTGGCGGGACCGCTGAAGTCGACGGCGAGACCGCCAATAGGGTTGATCAGGAAGCCGGCCTCATCTCCCTGGGGTACATCTTCGCACGTGTCGTAGCTCCCGCTCTCGATGCAGTCCATCAGCTTCAAGAAATCATCTTCGGACACCTGAACAACAACAAGCAAAACAATTCAAGCGCAAACCAAGCGAGTCAGGTATTGATAGTTTACGTATTTTGAACAACTGAAGCTACGGCAGCAAGGACACCCCCATTTTGACTACCGAAGTTAGGCCACTCCAAAACCGGCTCAAAATACACATTTTGTTGGCGCAGCATAATGTCGGCGTCCCCGATGGTCTAGTGGGTTAACCTCATAACCACTAGGGCCAATTTCGCTGGTTCGAGCCCCCCCCGAGTGCATAATCGTACTCGTAGGGACTTTTTCCCACGATAAAGTTGACTTGCGGAAAGCGCGAGAGCGTGAGCTGGCAAAATTCCATGAAAATCGACGAGCGTTGGGAATGCTGAACCCTCTGCGCGATAAAAATGAAGGCACGTACCGGGGGGGAGAAGGGACGACACCTGTGACCACGGCTTATCCAGAAGCTGGAAAGTTAAAGTGATATTTTTAAAAAAATAATAATAATCACACAACTACATCGCGGTGCTTGCTTGTCGTGAATTATTAAAGCGCATGTCGTTAGTCTCGAAAGCACAAAAGCGATACGATAGCCAACCGCACCAGTGGCTAGAGTCGCTAAAAAAAAGGAAGCGAAAAAAATCACCCCCTACTACTGTAGCGTTGGTCACGCAAGCGAAAAAAATCAGGGAAAAAAATCAGGGCTTTTCGCGGCTCATGACCCGACCCGCGGATTGGCTCAAGTTGGTAATCAACAAAAAAAAGGGGGGTTGAATTTGATTATCGATTATTGATTATTATGGTATTTCTCAGTGATTAGTGATGAGTTAATCGTGATTCTTTGATAATTTGGTTTGTATCGTAGAGCGTTTAGTATGGCACACGAAAACTTGTATATAAAAATCGTGTGGCAATTTAGTGTATCCATACTGAAACCCATATGATTTATATGTACACTAAAACGTATTCCTGGTAAACTTTTTGTATAGGTTTTATAGTGGCCACGGTTATTTCTATCCCTAGTTTTATCACACCTGTCCAAATTCGTCGTGCGGCAGCGTCTTGTGGAACGTGGCGGCTGAGGACCGGTCTCCGTTGTTGGTGTGGTATGTGGATCGCGAAGCCCTGAACTCGGAGTAGGCCCAGTCTTTCCGCCTCTGAAGCACGTTGTTGGCCCTCTCCCTAGGCTGTAATATACGTCACGTGCAACAAAACGTGGGACGAAAAAAATGGGATGGCAACGACAAAAAACGAGGACGAGATGTTGCTGAAAAGTTTTGGAACTACTGGATGAAAAATCACACAACAAGAAATTCCAGGCAGTTTAGTTGTAAAAAACGAGTGTGCAGTGCCTAATGGTAGGGCCGGTCCTTTCCGCTCCTGTAGCACGTTGTCAAGCTCAAGCCCTGTCTCCACGCCAGGCACCAACGCTTCGAGGGACAAACTAGGATTTCAGAATTGAGGCGTTTTTGCGGTACGATACTGCTGTATTAACAAAGGTCAAGAAATATTTTTTTGAAATATTTGAATGCAAAGGAGGGTGTAGGCACTTTTTTTACACATCCGTTCACAGCTTGGACTTAGACTACGTACGATAATTTTAGAAACCGAAAGAGAACCGCACCCATTTTTCGGGCGGCACAAAGTACTTATAAATTACTGTAGGGCTATTTCTATGCAGTTCTGCTCCTAAGAGGGAGGGTCAAGTTAACCCCCCCCCCGGCTAAGGGCAAGGCCTTCCATATTTATTACGAGTATTCTTTTCGCTGGACTATAACGAGTGCATTTCTCCGCAGGCCCGAAATATATACTTACATCTCCGTTGACATCCAGAGCGTCATCGTTTCGGATTTTTTTGGCGCTGGCTCCGGGAGTGACTCCGAGAGCGATGACGGCAGCAGCGCCGGCGCATGTAGCGAGGCCCTTCATGATCAGTGTCGAGGTGTCGCGCTGAACGAGGACTCCTCCTGGTGGCGGTTAAACTCTGAAAAGGTTTTATGAAGGGAAGGTAGAAGGAAAGGAAACAGGGACACGAGGCAGTGGGTAATAATACACCACAAGTTTAGGTGAGCACAATGCAATATCAAACGTACTCCATAGGAAAGAACATACACCAACCAGACGAAATGCAGGTGCAGGGTGAGCATCTCCCAAGCGAAGGAATGTAGACTATGCGTAGCCTAACTATTAATGGTGCACGTGATTATATTTTTAGCAGACGTTAACGCAACCAAAGCAAGTCCATCCACGAGTATCCAGGCCTAGACTATGCGGTGATCATATGATTTTTTGAATGTAAAGAAAAGGTATGTTTTTGGCTACATAGCCCATTGTAGATACAAGACACCTGTTCGGTTTTCCTGCTAGATATTATTGTGGAGTGAATCGTCAAGACGAACACCTTGCCCGTGTAGACTCACTTGCCTGTGGTCGCGAAGCTACAGCTACTGTAGGTGAAGACAATGCTAGTGAACCTTTTGGTTGGGCCGGGAGCCTTGAACTGGATTGTAGCGCTGCTCGAGTGAGTGCGGTCCGGCAAGCACCCACCGCAAAACCAACAACATCCGATACCCCACTCTGTGTACTTGTTCCCCTATATGTGTGGGCACGCCTGTCGACCCTATCTATGGCATCTAAATCGTCAAAATCAAAATGGATTGCGCAAATTGCGTGCGCAGCTAGCGTATGAATTGTATGAAGCAGGTCCTATTAATAGCGTATCAGCGCGCCTACCATATAGAGCGGGCCCACTTTCATTAATTGCTGTAAAAATTGCGGGCGCGTGGGTCATCAGAGTTGTCAGAGTTGTCGGGATGTTTTTCGAGGTAATAAAATAAGAACGAAGAAGAAGAGGAAAAATAAGCGGGACAGATCTGGAGATGATAAATGAGAGTCCGTCCACCTGCCATCCCAAAGGCACTCTGATCGAACAAACAAAATTTACGTGCCATAAATCTAAAAGACAACAAATTTAGTGTAAATCCGTCCGCTTGTCCAACGGTGCAATTTGTGCCATCTCAATGTATACGAGTATACGAGCAGACCGGACCACCAGCGATATTGCTTCTTGTAATAACAAGAACACTGGGTAAAATGGGGTTTAACCTTGGATTTTCCGACCCAAAAAAAAGGCACCGGCTCCAAAACCCTTAAAATATCTTCCCCACAACACCATCATACCTCGTAACATTTTCTTGAAGGGGGGGGGTTGTTGCTAGCCCCAGGTGGGATCGTTGGGAAGTTGTTTTGTGGCCTCTATTAATGATGGTACTTCGTATGATTGAGTGGTGTTCGAACGTATTTTGACACAGGGACATCGCAAAAATACTTCGTTTTTGAGGACATTAGAGTGCGGGTTTCGGCCATATACACATTTCAAAACACAAAACACAAAACACAAAACGGACAATAATGGGCAATAATGCCTCGGGGGGGGGGGATGCAGGGGGGCGGCACCGCAGGTCTACTCTCGTTTTGTGAAAGGTCCAACATACTTCTGCCTTGCACCAGGTCTACTCTCGTTTAGTAAAAGGTCCAACATTCTTCTGCCTTGTATTGTGTTGTTGATTTCCAATGCATCCATTGCCCTAATCTACAGCAGCTCAGCAGCAGTGTATGAGTCTACTGGCGGGTGGGAACAGCAGTAAAGCAAATATCATACACACCAGAACGACAGCAGCAGTCAGTCCCCACGACCTTTCTTTCTCTGTGCAAACATATCGTGCAGTACGAGTAGAAAGGAGAAAATATACTCAGCAGCAGCAGCAGCAGCAGCAGCAGCAGCAGCAGCAGCAGCAGCCGAGCTCTCTGCAACAACGGCTGACCTCACACGAATACTGCACTGCCGTAGTGAAGTAGTAGCAGGCGGGATCTGCATAGACTACGATGATACAAGCATACAGTAACTGTTTTTTTTGTGCCAGGTCCGTAGTGTGTCTAACCGAGCATTGATTGTGAGTTGGCTAATGTGAGTCCGTCGCAGCACTCCGCTCAGAGCTCTCTGCCGAACGATTCAACTTTCGCTGCTAGAGGTTCAACCTCGTGTCTATCTGACCGTCGACTACACCCATTGCTGTTGTTGCTGCTGTTGTTGTCATGGTTGTTGTTGTTGTCGCATGGGTTTAGGCATTCATCTTGATATGGTATGATAGCCCCTAGACCGCATATATCTGCCATCATACCGTGACCAGGAGTACGGTACGAGGTCCTCGTGTCACACATTTATGAAGATTATATTTCAAATACGTCAGCTGTGAGTTCGACCGGAAGCATGGTCGATACTCAACTTTACAAGAGCTGCGTGATACATCGGCCGCACACGTTCGATACATCTCGTTCTTACCGAAGGGTGTAGGTCATCAGTGACTCCCCTGGATGCTGCCAGGGTCAACAGGACGCTATATGCCGGTTCCGTTGTTTCGACTATGCCTCTAACATTACTCGCGTATGGGATGATTTTCTACAACCAATATTACCTGTTGCTGAGAAATATCCGGGGTCCGCTGTGGTACACAGGAGACAGCAGCAGCAGAAGCAGCAGCAGCAGCAGCAGCAGAAGTCGAAGTTTTGGTCTCTGCTCTCACGTATCGATCAATCGAGGGGGCTTCCTTGTCTTTGGTGTCTTGGTTGCAACTGGATGAGGGCCGATGTCGACTACCGGTAGGTTGGTTGAGGAATGAATGAATGAATGTAGGCTGACAAGGGTGAGAGGCGAGGACTGCTGTGTTGTGTGCACGTGCACACACCGCAAATATGCCGAATTCTCAAATTTGGGAAACAGAAAGTAATCTATTTCGTAGATCTACGACTCCATCCAAACCAAATTTTGCTTGGAAAATTCTCGGGAGGGGTGGAGCACGACTGTGAAAGTCGAAATTGTGAAATTGGGATCTTTCATCAATGTTGAAGAAATTTGAAAATTGAAAACACCAGAGAGAAGAAAGGATTCCGTTTTACGTTTTATTTCCTGTTGGATACCAGGCACCAGGTAAATCGTGCCAACGAGTACAGTAGTGGTCCCTCTATAGTGCCGTTCGATTAGTGCTGGTTGCCCACTACAATGCCTGTGAAATCGCTCGGCACTGATGGGAACTACATGTAGTGGCAGTATCCGGATTAGTGCCGGTTGCCGCTATAGGGCCGGTATTTTCGGCTGGCACTACCGGCACTATAGAGGCACCACCAAGATAGCACACCCCTTCGGTCGAATTTCCAAGCTGGTGTTCTTGACAACACGGAGGCATGTCAGCGCCGAGCGAAGCACTTTTACCTGTGCGTTATCTTGGGTGTTGTGATACCAGGTACCAGGTACAACGCCGTGCTGTATTTTAGTACCTGGTGTACTGCTGTAGTGCCTCGGGTATACTGCTGATGTACCTGGTAGGTGGTACCAGATAGTACGTGGTATATTTTCTGATCTAAATACGATGGGATGCGCGTGGGTCCGCAAGCCACACAATTGCCTGCTGGAATAAATATCGTCGTAGTGATATCATACCCAGTTCGGCGGAGAACAGTACGAGTAAGTACTCGGCACGTTGATGAAACAAATCTCTGGAAAAAAATGATGACATCGTGCATGTTACCCTGTGGTGCGGCAAGGAGCGTTCCAAAAAAATCCACCAAGCAATACTGCAGTAAGTACTGCTGCTGTACTACGAGTATAGGGTTCAGGTTGGGTACTAAGGCTAATCCCTTTAGATACCACACCAACCTTATCGGGGGGATAAGCAACCTGAAATTAGAGTAGGATCATTTGGTGGGTTTTGGGTATTGGCCAAACACTCAACTTCCAGTGCCAGTCACTCACTCTATTCGGGATACAGCAGGGCAGAGATATATATCCCCCAACTTGATTCTTGATTGATTGGCGGTTTGGCGATTTTGTCTGGAAAGCACGACGTATAGCTCGCAGCGCGTGACGCACGACTCATTGCTCGCGCAGGGTAATAGTATTTTTAGCTCCGTGTAATACTCTCGTGACTACGTTCGTCTCGATATGAACCTACTCCACGTGTTGCCAGCGTTCGCTCGTTTTCGTTCTTACGTTTTCTGAACACGAGGAGGGCCTCGTAGCAAATCTCTCTTTATTCGAGAAGGGAAGAATTGGCTCGTCACTTGTTGCATGAATAGCACTACCCACGTTAACAACACTACTATGTAGTCGCTACTTGGTCACGTGACTCTATGTAGGCTGGTGGGTGGGTGCTGTAGTGCTGTGTTAATATGTAATCAACGCCACGCGAGCGACGCTAACGCCGCTATGAAGGGGATGGAGGATACAGTTTCTTCTGTAGTAGTAGTAGTGAATTATTAACTGAATGAACACGTTGCAGGCTAAAATACTGTATGTAGCTCTCGGTAGGAACTCGCGCTGGTGAATATGTGTAGCTGTCATCAACCTAACTCAACCCAATCCAACCCAACCCAGCCCAACCCAGCCCACAGCCCTGCCGGTACATACTGCTGTGCTGTGCTGGTGCTGTTGTCTGGCACGCGAGGGTGGTAAGGAGCCCCTACTTTTTTGGCGCCATCGTAAAGTGGAAATCTCGCTTCGCCCGTAAAAAATATACCAGGTACCTGTGTTTTCAAGAGGTATAAACACGCCTCCATGTAAACTTGGAGCGCCATAAAGCGAAAGGCGACAAAACACAGTAGACTGGAGCTAAGAGGGGCTTGCATATCTGTTTCAGGAGGGAAGGGTATAACGGCTAAATGATAGAGGGTGCCGCACGAGCGACAACAACGCCGCCATAAGGGGATACTACTAACTTAGGGGTGCTTATTATGTCTGTGTATGCCCAAGAGAGCCTGTATCTTCTGGAATGTATCGGTGCTAGCCTGGTCGGTCATACATCTCGAACAGCTATCCACGCCGCCTCAACCTGATCGATATCCATCGGCCATCCACAACAAAAATCCAGCATATCTCAACGGCCCGTACATTTCCACCCTGAGCGAGCGGCGTAGTTTAGGCATGCGTGAAGTATATGTGCCTGGTATTATACTACTGCGGTGGTAACGTGTGTAAGTAAGTATACGCACCCATTTCGACGTGAGTTGACGAGCAAGGAAAAAGCAAGCGCGTACCCACCCCATCGCCCATCGCGTCATATATATATACAGAGGGGTGCGTACCGTAGCGTGGAGGGGCCGGGGGGGGGGGCGGGTGGACCGTCTGGATCCAAGTTTTTCGAGTGACCCAAACCAAGGTCACGGAATTATTATCGTCTACAACAACAGCAGTCTAGAGTTAGTTGGAAGGGCTCGTACAAGCTACGAGTAGCACATACATGATGACGAGTATGGCAGCCTGCTAGTAGCACTGATTGGTGTGTACTCGGTATAACGCTTGTGCGGTGGATGAACCATGAGGATCAGCCGAGGAAAGAGGAGGAGGAGGAAACGTGAGCAAATGAATCAAGTATGTAGATGAGCCGGGTATAGGATGGGCGCTGTAGAGCAAATAGAGCAGGCACCAGATAATAATCACGGTGCCAAAAAAACTGAACGTAAAAATAAAAATGACGCAAAGCTACAAACAAACAGCTGGTCACAACACGCAGCACTGACTGCTGTATTAATAGTCAATAGTGCGTAAACGTGACACTACCGGAGGTACGACTCGGTACAGATCAGCTCGTACTCGTACGTACGACGACCGCCACTCACTGCTGCTGTGCAACACTCCGAGAAAGATTCCACACACCCGCGCGATGGGCGGACCGAAATGCGTCGCGAAGAACGGAGAGGAAATAGCTTCACAAAAAACAACCGCGAACTGGATTCCAGGAGTAGTACTCGTAGCCGATTTGCCCGCGATTTCCGTACTGTATCCTATAGACAAAAACGAAAAAACACTTTATCCCATATACAATCAATCACAATCAATGAAATCACTCACACACACCCAAAAAATACGACACACTCAACAAGAGCAGCAGCAGCGCCATAGTCACAGGACAGGGAGGCTTACCTCTACCTACTTGCGTAGGGCGGAAGATGGAGGAGGAAGAGGATGACCGAAGGAGGATCTGGGGCGTGGGGGCGCCGGAGCTTGGAAGGGGATGCGTGAGAGGCTAGTTGTAAAAGGAGAGAGGTGTAGGTGTGGGAGTGTGGGGGGTGACCTGACTGCTGTTATGACCCTGGAGCCTGGAGGGTACGGATAGGCTAGACCCCTAGAAAATGTTTGATATTTTCCGTTCTTCGGCTAGATATCATCGCTATACCAATCAAAGATGCTATTTTTACTCGCTATAATCCGCATGTGCGACAAACATCCCTACGTTTTGTTTTTTTCGAACATGTATGAAACTCAGTATTGACCACTCAACTGGTCGAACTCACATCTGACGTATTTGAAGTATTTTGAAAAAAGTTGATTTGGTTCTGTATTTTTTTCTGCATTTTCTATTCTTGACAATTTTTCCTTCCTATTTCCTTCTGGTTTTTTTGTTTCTTTCTTTTGTTTCTGCTTTTTTCCCCGCAATTTCTTTAACTGTTTCGCCGTCTTTTTTGTTCTTTGGCTCCTTTTTTGTGTAGGTTCCGTTTTTGTTGCATGGACAAAAAAAATCCAGAAAGCTGTCCTTGCGATGTATATCTCCGTCCCGTAGTGCATGACCACAGCAGCAGTGCTTGTGTGTTTCTCGGGTGAAGAATAGGCACGGAAACTAAGTTTGTGAAGCTGGGATTATGTGAGCTGGCGGTGGATGTCGATGGGGTATGTATTACAGTGGGTACCCCGACTTTAGAGAGGAAGTCGGGGTACCCACTGAATATATAGAAAAGCGCCCCTTCCGTCTGTTCTTTAATTATTCTTAACTGCGGACCCCAGTTCTACGTCAAGTTTCTACGTTCAGTTTGTACCAACTCAAATTATTTTTTCCAGGTCATTCGAGTGTTTGCTATACCTTGGCCGTTGACCACAGACCAACTCGACCCAACCCCACACGATCAGACTGAACCCGACCACTCTCCACTCTCCCCCTGATGGCCCTACCCAAAAAACCCGCGGTCTAGTAGTAGTGCATGGCTACATACTGCTTGTAGCCGCGCATGCTGCATGGCTGTTGTGCCGGGAGCGAAGTCGGTGCGCCCTTGGTGCTGTGGCAAGGGCAAAGGATATAGAGATCTTCCAGGCATAATGGGTGGATAATATGATACCTGGTACCTGGTAATATGTTTCCGGGAAGTTTTAATTGGTCTGGAGGAAAATCTTGATCTTGAATCGTAGTCCGCCGTTCAGAATACTATTTACAGGAAATGCTGGCTTCAAGGCGCGATTTCTTGTGTGGGAAAGGGTGCGATTCATAATTTAAAAAAGTCGAAGCAGCGCAGCAGAGGCGCGTTTGTTTCTGGGCCGTTTCTCCTCCTCCGCGGACGGCCGTTCCTCTGCTGGCCCGTTTCGGGTCTCCGCTGGGATCGGGCTAGGCTAGATCAGACGTTAGGCTTTACGGGTTGGGTTGGATCTACGCCTGGCCTGTGCCATGATTCCATCATCGGAAGTGCTTCCAGATGTGGTTGTTTCTACGAGGTTTTCGACGTCCATCTCTGTGCTGTGGATTCAGTAGTAGCGGTGGTCTCCCTATAGTGCCGGTATGTGCCAGCCAACAATGCCGGCAGTATACCGGACACCGCCACTATTGGGCTTGCTACCGGTTCTGGTACTAGTATATACGTAGCGGGTTCCAGTCGTACCAAGCGATTCCACCGGCACTACACCGAAAATAGGCACTATTCAACCGGCATTGTAGGGAGACCCGCACTGTGACCTTGGAAAAATCCGGGAATGAGATTTTAGGGCAAGTGTTGTACAGCAGTATGATACGCTAAAGGTAAAACGAGGTGCAGCAGCAGCAGTTGTAGTAGGCCTCGTGTAGACGGCAATATACGCCGCCGCCTCTGCTGCTGCTGCTGCTGCTGCTGCAGCTAGAGCTGCAGCTGCTGTAGGTATCACGGCAGCACAAAGTTGGTCCTCGTATCATATGATACAACGATATCATACTCTTACCATCTAACATGATACCAGTACGTATCAGTTAATTGTTCTGCTGTCTTGACTGATCTAAAAATTAAAATGGTTTTCGTACGCTCATATTCCAAGCCGACAGCAAAACAGCGGTAGTAGTCCCGTCTCAGCAACGGCAAAAAGAGCTAGCCTCTATATACGAGTCCCCCCCCCCCATGTGGCTGCCTTCCAAACGCCCGCATTTTTGCAGGAGACAGGTTGGGGCCGGGGTTATAGTGCTTCTGGGCGGGGTTTAGATATATATGTTGTATGGGATTGGCTTGGCTCAAATAAAACAGGCTGAGATTGAAAAGGAAAAAAAATAAATAAATTAAATAAGAAATTCAGGAAAAAATGAACCCTCTCCCAAATAAGATGGGTCAGCATTTATTTATGTTTCATTTATAATTAGGTGTCCGGCACTTGCATATATGACATGATGCTGGGTGCACCATAAATTTGCGCATTGGCACTACTACTATTAATAGTACTGCGGCGCACGTATAATGTTGAATGTTGTACCGGTCGAGTATTATACAGTGGCGCTTGTTTTTTTTCGTCCATCGGGATAAAACACGATCGGCCTTCTAATAAGAAGAGTAGGTGTAACTTTTTATATTATGCTGGTTTTAGACTGCGCTGAATGATGAGGGACACAAAAACATTTAAATTTTTTCGTTTGTGATGAGACTCCAGGCTGAAACCTGGAGAATAACAAAAATAAGAAAGAGCCCCCCAAGAAACTCAGCCTGATATTTCTGGAGAACTAAGAAATTCATGAGCGGGTATACTAAAAAAGTTATAGTGTTGAACACTGTGGGTATCAGGTCCCCTTCCCCTAGATAGTACGAAGTATACCGCCTCATTACACACAAGAAGTTCAAAAAAGTTATAGTGTTGAACACTGTGGATATCAGGTCCCCTTCCCCTAGATAGTACGAAGTATACCGCCTCATTACACACAAGTTCAAGGTTACCAGAGGTCTCCCCCATCAGACTCCGTTCCGTGCTAACCCCAGGTAGTACCGACCCACCTCCGTGTGTCCTCCACACCATCATCATCACCACACAAGAAGAGAGAACCTGCTAGGGGTACCGTATAATAATGATATCAGGTAGAGGGGACAGACTACCTCCATGCAGGTCAGCCTATGCCGTGGATACTCGAGGTTACTCACGTGTGTTCG
>JAYJMJ010280685.1:0-11738 GCA_036873875.1 Laminaria ephemera
GTATGCACTCGGGGGGGCTCGAACCCGCGACATTGACCTTAGTGGTTACGCGGTTAACCCACTAGACCATCGGGGACACCGACTTGTCGCAGGGCAAGACATGGCAGATTCCGTGGTATGCCCATGCGTCAGCCCATGGGACATACCATGAGGTACCTGTTGATACACCCTATGCGAAATCGATCGTACTACAGTAGCAGTGGGATGATCGATTAAAGGTTTGGAACCATGAGATGTTCCAGGGGGATTACCGTGGGATACACCACGCTAGACACCAACCAGTTTTGCCCGGGATCAACCATGGGATATTCCATTGGACATTACCATATCAATGGAAATTACGTGTCTCACGGGATCAGTGTCCCTCGTGGCATCTCAGAGCGTACACCATGTGGAACAGATACATGATATTGATACACCATGGAATAAACCTTGGAGTCATAGTTTTCGATGACTTTCAACATGGTGCACCACGGCATATACCATGGGGCATACCATGGGTTTCAATGGGTGGTGCCACGGTGTACCTCAAGGGGCTTGCAGCAAATGCACAAGCGGTGCGTTTGCCGCTCGGCTGCATGAATGTAAGAAATCCCATCAAAATGTGTGTGTGCGCTCTTCACCATCGACCGTTCTTTCTATTCATTTTTACACCCAGCACGTCGAATGTCCCTGCCGATTCTCAATCCTGAAGCGATGCGAGACGTACTGTGGCCACAAACCCCAAAACAGGGAGATACATCGCAAATGCCGTGAGGAGACTTGTCCATGCAATGCCAAACCGACTGGAGATGAAAAGAGGAACAGACACAAGACACAGCAGACCAGCAACATTGCAGCAGAAAAAGAGAAAGAAAACGAACCGTAAAAAAAGAAAGAAAATCGAAGAAGAATTGACAAGAAGACCTAGCGTCAAGAATCAAGAAATTTCTTGGAAAATGTATATTTCGTTCGGAGCTCTTGACGTAGATACTTGACGTATCGTGTCATCGTGTCCTCTTTTTGATGGGTGGATCTCATGCAGCCCCATGGGTCTTTTTCCATTGGTGAGTCCAGACGGGGCTGGTGCTCTGCCCCTGCTCACGCACATAGCCCTACTGCTCTGGCCACCCTTGCAGCAAAGGCCAGTTCCCCTCTCTCCCGCCCCGCCATAGTGAGAGGCCCTCATTCTTCTTCTGATTGATGATGATATCCGCGATCAAGACTGTGGTGTTTGCAGCTCTTTTCTATGCGGTTACGTTCACGGCCGTGCACGATACCCCTGGTGTTCAGGCAGAGACCATCAGCTGTGACGATGCCCCGGGCATGGAGGGATGCAACGACGCGAGAACCTCCTCCTCCTCTTCCGCCAAGCAGGATAGGGTTGCCGTTCCACGGATGTTCAAGCTGCACAAGACCATTACCTTCGACGATCCAACGGTGAGCGGTGTTGACATTGGCACATGATACCATGCCATGCAGCATTCCACACGTGCTCACAGCCGCCCGTTGCCTCCTGGGTTTAGACTTTTATACTGGATTGCAACCTTTGTAGAGCTGCACTCTCGTTTTTGGGGAAAGACTACTTGAAATTAGTGCGCAATTTATTTGGCAATTCTAAAGGCACCTACCCGCTGGTAGAAAACCTCATGAGAAATATCGAACCTCACACCATGTCAGCCTGTATGTACAGCAGTGGTCCCTCTACAGCGCCTGTTGCGTAGTGCCGTTTGGCTGATATAGCGCCTGCGAACTCGCTTGGCGCAGATGGGAACAACCAGTAGTGGCAGTATGCGGAACAGGGCCGTTTGCCGCCATAGTGCCAGTATTTCCGGCTGGCACATAGCGGTGCTGCAAATAAACCCCTACTGTATGTACCGCAGTTGTTATCCTAACATCCTGATAGCGCTGGTGGTGTTCTATTGCCATGAATGGTGTTCATGCATTGCCATGTTTTGCATCCCCACCCACCTCACGCTTGGTAGACCCTTGCCCCCAGCTGGGGGCGAATCTCTCACGCCCGGGCAGCATGCCTCAAGTGTTTTTTTGTTTAGTTTGGTGCTCGGAAACAAATTTTAGCTTTGGCTCGTACAGTACACACCTAAATAACGTGCTTTCTGGTTCATGCTGCATGTATTATTTGAGAAGGGTTCGGTTCTACACAAAACCCAGTGCAACAGCTCCCGACTAGGTATCTGATTTCCATGTAAATCTCAGCCTGGCAATCTTATTCCCTGTTTTTTATGTGTGTCCTGTACTGTATCGCATGCCCCATGTGACTTTGCTTGGAAGACCTACTGCTTGCCGAAATATGAACGATCGCAACACCAAAACTGACCCCCAAAAACAGCGCTGCCACATACATGCTGTGTTGGTGCTGTTGCAGCACAATCGCTAACAATAGCGTATTTTCGTTCTGTGAAAACTGCCGTTGCCTGCAATGCGTTATGTCAGCAGCAGTAGTGCTTGCAACGTAGTAGAGGAGCATTAAGGTATTGACCAACGTGTCCTGCCCACCTGGCCACACGTTGTTTATCCTCGGACACCTTACTGCAGTTCGTCCAAGTGAACGAAGACCTGGTGCTGCTATCAGACAACGTCATCGACACGATCAACATGCACTTTGTCGTGCACGAGGGGGTTACCCTCACTTTCCAAGCACCGGCAGTGAAGATCGCACGTGATGAGGTAAAACTACACGATGACATCAACAATTGACCCGCTGATGCCATGGAATGAATCTTACAAAGAAACGGCAATTTTTATGAGTTTAGTACACAGTTCAGGTACAGCGGGGTACCCGATTTAAGAGCGTCCATAAGAAGAGAAAACGGACTTAGGAACGATCAAATCGTTTGTTACGTCTTGCGACACCTATACTACAGCGTATATGATGCCCAATCTAAGACAAGAGAGCCAGGGAGATAAGAGCGATCGCATTGGCCCGTTCCGAGGGGCTCTTAAATCAGGTACCCCACTGTACTGCATTGCATACCGTTCTGATGAAACTTCGCCGGGGAAAAATCCGAAAATCCTGCCCGTCGCAATGGTGCATTTTTGTGTGTATGTTTTTCCCTTCCATTTTGTGAATATCAAAATTTCTTTTCTTTCTTCTTCTGACGTGTGCTACGATAGAGGTATACGTATCATATAATAGCGCTTTTAAGTCAACATATTTCGGACTGACGGGACTCCTTAACTGAAGAACTACCATTTTTTTGTCGAAATACCAGTTGTGTTTACACTATCATTCGCTGTATACGCAGGCCGTGGGACTGTTCATCGGGTTGCACTCTCGTTTTCTCATATTCCTACTGTAGTCAGGTTTTCGGTGAGGTAAGGAGCTCCTCGAGTGAAACGCGTCGGATTGTTGGACCCCTACCTCAACGCGCGTCTTCTTCCCCGCAATCATGTCTGGTATTCAGGTTTGTACACATGTTCCACCTGTCGTATGCAGTACGTTTGGTATTACATGGACAAATCTCCGTACTGCATTTGGGATGTACACTCAATGTATCGTTACTGAACTTGTGATGTATACTCTATCCATGGCTCTCTAGGACAAACAATCGGCCCGGACATTTAATCTGCTGGACTTCGACCTTCAACACGACATACCTGGTAGTGTGAATATCAAACGCAGTGCAATACCAAGGAAGTGCAGCGCTAACGTTGGAATAATTAGGGTCGCAGTGGTACAAAGAGGGGAATTGCGTTGTATGACCATCACGGTCCTGAATGTATGATGCATCGACCCACCGCAGGGGTACCCCGGGGCATATTTAGTTGGTGCTCATACATCTAATGTACAGTCCCACGTTCGTCCGTCCATGTTTTGTATGGGCATGCTCGGAAGCCCATTTTTGACTCTTGACCAGCTTGGCAAGGTCAGTAGCACCCTCAGATCGAGTACATGGAAGATATTGTACATACAAGTGTGGAATGTTGTTGTACTTTGCAGATTGATGCACGAAAACCGGGTGCGGTCGATCCCTTACTGGGCCATGCACCTTGCATGGAGATACCGCCGACGGCGTCTATCTCCTGACCGGTGTTTTAGGCTACGTTCTCGCTTCATGCCTGGTTTCTATTATGTCGAGTGCCTGCATGATATGTTCGACTTCTCCGTTGGCTTTACCACCTGTCACAACATCGACCAATGCTCGCCGTTTGCAAAACTGCAAGCTTGGTCAAGGCCTGTCACCTTGAGTCAAACTTCGTATCGATTTAGTGCTCACCGTATGCCGTGGGGCGTTGCTTTTAACCCAACCTAATGTGATCCACCAATCTGCTCTCCGCGTGACCTCAAGTCGATTTTCGCCTGCATGGTAGCAGGACCCACGAACATCAGTGGCGGAAGGAGGAGCAGGAGTTCTACTTCATGGTTTCATTTCGTGCGCTCGCCAACATCGGGATGCATAGATCGACCGGCACCCCGCACTTTATGCAAAAAACATCTAGTGTGACACCCTTTCGGGAGAGGTAGACTACTGCAATTCCAACCACCCACCCCCACGACTCGCTCCAACGACAGACTTCGACTTCACCTCTGTTCAAGCTATCGGGAACGGTTAGATTCCAGGCTACCGGTTCGACCCCTGTGCTACTTGATGGCAGTCTTGTGAGTTTCACGCCGTGTTCATATTGGGTTACCATCAACGTTCGATTTCCCGTCGTCAGTAGAATAATGAACCGCTGGAATGCTCTATGTTACGGGAGATTGGCATATCTAGGTTTCGTACCCACATAGAGAACAAGCATCAATTTTGGGTTTGTGATGGTTGTCGGTTGTCTCTTTTGCTGCCTTTTCAAAGCTCTCTCTATATCGAACGGTTTTCTCACGGTATCCAAACCATCTGCACCATCAGTTCGTGTTTGTCCTACCCCGTACTACAGTATCGTCGTTAGTTCTGCAGGCGGAGAAGGGTGATTGTTAACTCAACTGTTCGGTCGGACCAAGGCAAACCTAGAGGGGGCACAATTAGAGCTACCCTATTTGTTTGCAATAATTAGCTTTCGTATTTTTCGGTTTTAGAATGTGCACCGCCCCGATGGGGTTGTATTGTTCGTTACGCTGCGCCAACATAGTATGTTTGCGTCCGTTTGTGCGTGAGGTACAGGACCAATGGCGCTAGTGGCCTCTACTATAAATAAGTGAAAATGGGGGTACCCCCCTTTCCGTGCCATGTATGTGTCGTCGGTAACATAAGGCTAACACACTGTACTATTTTTTCGCGCGATTGTTGTGCTCGTGATGGCCGCTTGCAGACCGATGATGCGGGCATCGTTCAGGTAACAGGTGAGGACACAGTATTCCTGTCCGACCGAGATGACATCGTCCGCTACCACAAGAGTGGGATCACGGTATCCAGGATGGAACACACTGGAGGGGACCTGGTGAGTGTGCTTGCTACACGTTCGAGGGATCGTTTACCAGTGAGAACGAGGAACCCAGGAAGTGTCGCCGTTGAGCCTTATAATTCCTTCCTCGGTGCGTGTTTTGTTGTTAAAGTACATTTTCGAGAAACCTCATTCCACGTTTCATTCGGCCTTTACTCATCGCAATATGACTCCGTGGGATCGATCGTGCTGTTTTGTCACTTATTGTACAGTATGGATGCGCTTGCGCCGACCATTGCATAATACGGCCGGATACCACCTGCCCGCTCTCGGGTTTAACATCGCCATGAACGGTATGCAGTTGGTATTGCCTCAACGGCTCGGACGCGACCAGATGTACGTACAATCGTTGATTATATATGCTTTGTAAGGTATGGAAGTTTGAAAATCGGACAATCTAGTTCTGCAGCAAGAATTCACAGCCTGGACAGTATAGCTATTAATAGTAACTAATATCTACCACTTTACTTCAATGAACTTCTCTTTCCACGACTACAAAAGCTACTGTGGTCCATCGGTAGACTATCATCCTTGCTGGCGATCGCGCTGGGGTTTGAGTCTTGGCTGGTGTACTCGTCATGCACAGGACGTTTTCTTGTAATTCTTCTGTCACCGAAAGTGCGAGAGCGCGAGGTGGCAAACGTTGATGCATATCAACTAGCAGTCAGAATGCTGAACCCTCTGGCGATATAAACGACGGCACACACCGAGTGGGGGAAGAGGCGACAAATTTGATCACGGCTTATCCAATAGGCCGCTAAGGGCGATCTCCTTCGCTTTCAGCTGGAAAGTAAAAGCGACGATAAAACAATACCACAGCTGTCTAGTTGTCGCCGTTGAATAGGCTAACTGGCACGTCTAGCTGCTATCGGTGCCGCGCTTTCACTCTGACTACCCGCTTCCCGTTCACCCTACCCCATCTGCTGTACGTGTCTGTACGTGCGCTTCCCGAACGAGCAGGATGGCCCACACCGTGAGGAGGTCGAGCTAAGCCCTGAACTCAAGGCTTCGCTAGCGACTTATCACGCAAAATTCGACACCGGGCCCGACGTTCCTCCTTCGACTTTCTTCTCCTCCTCTCCCTCCTCGTCGTCATCCTCATTCCCTACCTCCACAACCTCCAGCCGCCCTTTCTCCTCCTCCTCTTCCTATTCTTCTTCTACACCCGAAGTGGTAGACAAAGATGGTGACGGTGACGTTTGTGTCTTCACCCCCTACTTCGACACTCTGGATGGACCGGGTTATTGCCCCAACCCGGCATTTTGCCGTGCCAACACCGCCACGATCACCTCACCCGGATCCGATGAAACAGGAACCCCAGCTACCGCCAGCACCAATTGCAGCGATGACACCAGCAGCGCCTGTACCAGTGCCAGAGACGGTGGCGACGGCAACAACGGTAGCAGTACAAAAGATCATGAACACGGGCACGATGGTGGAAGCGGCAGCAACAGCGGAGTCAACAAGGACCAGACGCCATCGGCAACAGCGCCGGTGTCCCCCACACCAACTGCCCGCGACGTGAACCCCTCGGTTTCTACCCCTAAGCGCGTGCTCATCGTGGGCGATACGCTAAAGGGGCCCTTGACTTCGTCGACCGGAATGTCGGCCATATGGACCGAAAAATACGGCTCAATCGTATTCGGTAGGATAGCCGCCACTTCCTCGAATGCATCAGGTGGTCAGAACCTCGGACGTGTGCGGTCGACAATATTGGTCTTCTCCAACGCTGGTCAACTCAACCGCGTGCTTCGCGCCAGAGAGGTGCTGATAGAGGAAATGCGGGAGGGAAGTGTACCGACGCACGAGAGGAGGAGGCCTTGGGGGTGGGGGTGGGTTCCATGCCGCAGTCGCCTCCACGAGGACGTCGAGAGGGCGAGGGGGCGCATGGGAGAGCTGGAATTGACACTTAGTGACAGGGGAGGCCTGGTGAGTCAAACACTAACGAGATTTGGGCATACTGGTGAGCGGTGTTATGGAGTGTTGTATGACTGTGTTTTGTTACTGTTCCAGCCGAACTCAGGATGAGCCCTCTGTTGGAGAATATTGTGGTTGAATCGTGAAATATTGTGACGTGCGGGAGCCATAGCGGGGACAATGGCAGGATGATTTCTTCTTGAGGCTGCACAAGAACCATATCGACAGCAAACGTATTTACAACGAGGCCGATATATTGAAGCGCCGCGCCGACAGGGTGGAGTTTGAACCATTATCTGTCTATGGTTGACCCCAAGATAATGCTGCACACACCTTCTATTGCAGTGCGTGGTGAGTAAACCTTGGATGTACGCTCGGTCCCGTTATTAGAGTCGCATCGCGGTGGCCCTGCCTCACACCCCCTCCCACCCTTTTTCCTCGCTGTGCACTCTACACCAAACCTTCCCACAGGAGGTAACCATGGACGGTACACGTGTTCTGTCAAAGTCCGGCCGGTTCTCAAGGGAGTGGATGAACCGCTTCCCGTGGAGGAGGAGCAAGAACACATCTTACGAGCTTCACGTAAAGGATGACGGAATTGAAGTACGATTAGGGGAAAAGGTCATTTGGGAGATCACCGCAGACGACATGATGGACTGAGCTCATTCATATAGTATCAGCGTGGTAGCCTATGCATATATTTGGTGTGTGTTGGTCGATCCCCGGGGGGGGTGGGTTGGGTCAATAGCTGCTAATGTGCTCGGGTGTATGGCGTAGGTTGTTTGTGGGACTTCGGGGCCGAACATTTTTATTTGCCGCATAGAGTGCCGAAGGTCTACCGTAGTGTAAAATCTCTACTAGAGGGTGCGACTTCACCGTTACAGCACATGAAGGAGTGACGCTGGTGAAATAAGTGGTCCGAGGTGCAGTTACCGTATAAACTGCGCTGTTCTGAGGGTTCATGTAACCGCTCAAACGGCAGCCCGTTTCCCCTATTAGGTGGTGTTAGGGCAGCCTGCACCGTCTGTAATCGTGTGCTATCTCACTTGGTGGTCGCACGGGCACAAACCCTAGGCCGGGGCAGTTGGCGCATCACAGTCGAACCGCACGTTTTTCTGAACTGAGGCGGCAGCAGTCTTTTAGCACGCTAGTGAATCGAGGCAATGTACCGTGCTAGATGACGGGGGAGGTTGTGTTGTGTTGTGGTACGTGCTGTCAGCGTTCCATACATTTTTCACACAGCCAAAGCTCCGTCGTCTATCTATTCCCGGAGTGTATCTGCGGGCTGGAGGGAAAACGACAATATTATCCGCGTGGCGAATTGTTCGAGAAATTGGAAGCGCAATAAATTGGCGATATGCAACACGTATTTCATCCCGTATGCTGCCCAGTGCAAATGAAAAACGCAAGCTCATCTACTATGCTGTCTGCGACTAAGACGAGTGTAACGAATAGCACAATCTTGTTCAAATTTATATGGCAGCGATACACATTGGTAAACGTACAGCGCACGCAACAAACTCGTGGTATGCGGTGAATCCCGGTACGCAGCAAGGCACGCATATTGTTGGTGATATTGTCAGCAATGCACTATAAACATGGTTGCCCAAGTGGCTGTGTTTGCACCAGCCTCGCAGTGGGAACATGTGGCGTGAATACGAACGTCGGCGTTGTTTACAAGATGTGGACCTCTAGACTATTATGATAGCTCGAGCATTATGCTGTTGTATTCTGTCTCTCTACCGTGGATCATTTAATGTAAGTATTGGATTGGATGAGGCCTCCTGCGCCGGGCAGGAGGTCTCGTCTGGTATTTCCCCCCGCGCTGAGTAGACTAGCGTATCGCATACTCTGCGCGGGGTTAGTACCTGTAAATGATCTGGGTATGCTCCTCTGTTGAGGAATTACCCAATATCTTTGGGATGCCATTTCCTACAGCCGGCAGAGATGCAACATTTTTTTTTTTTTCTGAGGCTCTTCACTTGAGGAGCTCAATACTTTTCCCCGAAAAAAAAAAAAAAAATTGGACGCGTGCTACGATCGAGGTGGCACTTTTTTTTTTTTTTTTTTTTTTTCTGAATGACGGGGCTCCTCAACCCAAAATCGTCGGGAGGTCCTTCTTGTTTTTTGCAATATGATTTATTTGTGTACCTAGGCCAGGGGTTTGTTCATCGGGTTGCGCTATTGGTTTACTCAAAATTAGTTCGTGTGTGAAGTACAGAGCTTCCTCAAGTGAGGAGCCTCAGAAAAAACAATGATATCGTTCACCTCTATCGCAGCATGTGTCTTTGGGGAAAAGATTAAAAGCACTCGTACCCGATGGAACAATCCCATAATCAGCTAGTAGGTATGCAATGAAAACTATCGCAAACAAAACAAAAAAAAGAATGAAATTCCGACTATTTTGGGTTAAGGAGTCCCGTCGCTTCAGAAAACGTTTCAGGCAAAAAAATGCTACCTCTACGTATATCGTAGCGCACGTCTCAAACACTTTGGGGAATACCTCGGCCATGAGATTGTTCGTCGGGTTGCACTTTGAAGCTTTCTCAAAGTGAGATTTTGGGTGAGGTATACCTGTGGAGCGCGTCAAAACTTTAGGTGTTTCCTTGACGTATCATGCATCCTTGTCGACGAACCCATGGTACCGCCCCTCAGGTACGAGCGGAACTCTCGCCGACAAGCGCAGTTTTTGTACCCTGGTATGAAACACGTTCTATAATACTTCCTATATTAACGGCAATGCCATACTGTTTCCCTATATGACACGTGCTCTATACTATTAATACTTCCTCTACGAACAACATTGCCGTGCTATTTCCTACCTGAAACGACAATGACATACGTACTATTTCCTGTAAGAAACCTGTTTTTTGTACTAGTCCCTGTACAAACAACAACACCACACTACGTATTCATATTATTTAACATGTTCTGTACTAATTCCTACATACCTGGCATACCGCTATCCATGGCACCGCCCCCTCAGGTTCGAGCGGAACTCTCGCCAACAAGCGCAAGTGCGGTAGACGTCCAGTTTATCGAGTTCAAGGTTGGCCCAATCAAAATCAAGGCTCCTGAAACCGCCCGGGGGGCCTTGGATACCACCTACCTCGACGAAGAAATCAGAGTCAGCCGAGGAGACAAGGGAAACCTGTTCGTCTTGGTCAAAGCGGTGGGACAGGAGCCGGACTTTTCTTGAAAAAAGTTCCTTCCGGCTCAAAGCGGTAGGATAGGAGCCGGACTTTCTTGAGAAACTTTCCTTCCGGTTCAAAGCGGTGGTACAGGAGCCGGAATTTTCTTGGGGAAGGTTACGGCGAGGAGACATGGGACACATTTTCGTCTGGGTCAAAGCGGTGGGACAGGAGCCGGGATTTTCTTGAGGGGCTAGCTTTTTCTTGAGGAAGGTTCCGTCGGGCTCAAAGCGGTGGAACAGCCGTAGGCGGAATGTTCTTGAGGAGCAGGAATTTTCTCAGAATCAAGGCTCCTGAGACTGTTACGGGGGCGTTTAATACCACCTATCTCGACGAAGAAATCAGAGTCAGCCGAGGAGATAAGGGAAACCTATTCGTCTTGGACAGGAGCCGGAATTTTCCTGAGAACCCGGAAAATTCTTGAGGAGACGGAATTTTCTGGAAGAACGTTCCGTCGGGATCAAAGCGGTGGGATAGGAGCCGGAATTTTCTTGAGAAAAGTTCCTTCCGACTCATAGCGATGGTGCAGGAGCCGGAATTTTTGGGGATAAGGTTGCGGTGAGGCGACAAGGGACACCTTTTCGTCTTGGTCAAAGCGGTGGGACAGGAGCTGGAATTTTCTTCAGGAGCGAGAATTTTCTTGAGGAAGGTTCTGGATTAGCGCGGTGGGACAAGAGCCGGGATTTTCTCGAGGAACATTCCGGACGATAGGAATGAGGGACCCTTCTATGGCGCTGTAATTTTCCTCCTCAATTTTGTCACAGGGCAGCAAGACTCTTTTCAAGAGAGAGACTGGGCAACTGCTCAATTCCGTAGGAAGAGTTTTTGTGGATTTTTCGCGTAAGTCGCAAATGCTTATGTATGTACTTTGGCTGGATTATGGCAATTACGTAGTTGTTTTTGTGAGATAAGACAAAATTAGAATGCACGCGATTGGGCGGCATTGTTTTGGTTGTTTACCTAGTTGCAAGAGGTCTACATCGCGTCATGTATCTAGGCGTGATTCTAGCGGGTATCACCTCTCTATGTCGGGTTTTATTTGGGGGGGTGTACTCATTTCATGCATAGCCGTAGTCATATGACCATTGACCCTTGCATTCCTACAATGCCGGGACGGAGCACGTCGGGTTTTCACCGATCAGGCAGACATCGCGTGCACCAAGCGCGAAGCGCGGTGAGGTGTTCGGCGAGTCGCATGAAGGGTGAGCTGCATCCTACTAAGAACCACTTGTGAGGCGGACTTCCGCACCT
>JAYJMJ010280712.1:0-11737 GCA_036873875.1 Laminaria ephemera
GCCCCCCCCCCCCCATCTAGAAGGATCCAGCATACTGCAACTGCCGCCTCCAGTACGTAGGGATGCGTGTTACCGCAGAGACACATGCTACGAAGGAGGTGGGGACCTACATTTTCTGAGATCGGCTCCTTTCTTCACGACCTCTCTACCCCACCCAAAACCGAATTTTGGGGAAAAAGGAAAGTGCAACCCGATGAACAACCCCGTGGCCAACGAAACCAATTGGAAAACTCATTGGAGTTCCGATGATGATACCGGGTAGTGCCCCAGTTAAGGAGCTACCTCTATCGTAGCAAATACCCAGATTTGAGCGCGAACCTACCGGTAATAAATACCGCAAACATGACCAATTACGAGAACCGCAACCGCTAGTACTAAGACCAACAATTGCGGTAGGGGATGGATATGTATCACCCCCTAGTGAGAATACGTAAATATAGGGTTTTTTTTACTTAAACATGGAGGCGTCTCTTTACAGGGGCTGTTGCTAAACCTTCAAAGAACCGCAATCGTTTCGAGAACCTCGCATGGATTTGCAAACATGTTTGCGAACCAGGATCGGTAACATGCATCCCTGCCAGTAAGTGACCGTAGCCTCTCTGCAACACTTTCCCCGTGTGATTCCTCCGCAATCCTATCGGCCCAATGAAGCAAATCGCGATACGCCGGATTGATGTCTTTGATCAACAGGTCATTCCATTTTCAGTTAGCGTGCACCATGCACACACACGCGCGAGGTTATTAACACTCAGTACTCTGGCTGCCCCCCCCAACCTAAAAGACTTGAGCTTATTGCAACTGCCGCCCCCAATGAGCAGGGATGCGTGTTACCGCAACTTTGAGTTCGACTGTACCGGTGACACCGAAAAATGACCAATTGTGAGAACCGCAACCGCTACTATAAATACCGACGGTCGCGGTAGGGGACGGATCTTGATCATCCCATTGTGAGAATACATATGCATGGAAAAAGGGGGTTTCTAACATATATGCGGAGGCGTCTCTTTGCAGGGGCTGTTGCTAAACCTTCAAAGAATCGCAACTGTTTCGAAAGCCTCGTACGGATTTGCAAACTGTATGCGAACCAGGACCAGTAACATGAATGCCTAACAGTAAGTGGCCGTAGCCTCTCTGCAACAACTTGCCCATACGATCCCTCCACAGGCCTATCGCCCTACGATAATCGGGATACGCCGGAAAGATACGTCTGATCGACAGCTCATTCCGTTTTTAGATAGCGTACATCATGCACACATACGCGTGCGGTTATCCACACACAATACCCCGGCACCCCCGCGAACAGGATCGACCCTATCGCAACTACCTCCCCCGCCCCCAACAAGTGGCCACACAGCCTCTCTGCAACAACTTCTCCATATGCTCCCCCCGCAGGGCCTTCAGGACAGGGATACGCCGGGAATACATGACTGAGCAGTAGCTCGTTGAGTTGATAGTTATCGTGCATTATGCACACACACCCGCGCGGCTGCCCACACACAATACTCTGGCGACCAACGAAAGGATCGAGTCTATTACAACTGCCGCCCGCTCGCAGTAAGTGGCCGTAACCTCTCCGCAACAACTTTACTCTTACATTATAATTCCTCCGCAGGTCCTATCTGCTCAGGCCTATCCCTGACGCTTGCTTCGATAGAGGAAGCACTTTTAGGCCAAAACTGTTTCTGGGCGACGACGCTCCTCAACTGAGGAACTACCCAATTTCGGATGATTTCTACAAAATAATTCGTTTTATACCTAGGCCATGGGTGCTACGATAGATATGCAACATTTGTTTTCTGAGGCTCCTCACTTGAGGAGCTCTCAACCTCACCCAAAAAAACTGATTTTGTTTTTGAGAAGAATGAAAGCGCAACCCGATCAACAAACCTATGGCCTCTAGTAGGTGTACAAAAGAATCACTACGCAAAACAAGAATGACATTCCGACGATTTTTGGGTTAAGGAGCCCCGTCATTTCAGAAACGAAAAAGCCGAAAAGTGCTACCTCTATCGTACTACTAGTAGCACGCGTCGTTGCCCTTCCGTATTATCTACGAAAGTACATTTCTGACACATGATGCACGGTAAAGGCGCACACTTTTTTTTCTGAAGCACTCTATACCTCACCCAAAAATCGTATTTTGAGCAAACTGAAAGTGCAACCCGATGACCAAAACCCATGGCATAGGGTAAAAAACGAAAAATCGTACTGCAAAAACAAGAACGACATTCCGACGGTTTTGGGTTAAGGAGCCCCGTCACTCACAAACATTACCCAACCAAAAAGTGCCACATCTACCGTAGCACGCTTGTTCTGCGTTAGACTGTTCTGTGTTAGATGTAGACCCCCGCAAGTGCAAGGAGCCTGGGGAAATCTAGGTTCATCCCTATGTACCGTAGCGTGAGTCATTTTCCTTCCACCGGACGGGTGTGGTTGATTGAGCAGGAATAAGCCGTTCACTTCTTCGAGGACCCTCCGTCTCCGAAAAAGGTCGGCAGTCCGTCGACTCACTCAACACACAACACTCGTGCCCCCACTGAAGGATCGAGCCCATTGCAACTGCCGCTGGCACTAAAATGGCCGTAACCTCATTGTACCAACTTCCCCATCTGACCCCCTCCCGCAGGCCTATCCGCTCAACTCTCCGCAGGCCTATCGGCGGCTCAGGCTTCAGCAAGCCTATCGGGCCAGGGCTTCCGCAGGCTTTAGCCTTTTTGGGAGCCATTTACAGCTACCACAAAACGACGATTGCGATGATATCAAGCATCTATCGAAGAAGAGCGTGCAGTCGTACAGCACGGGCATCGCCATGCTGCGCACGAGTCGCACAGCTATTACGGGGGACCATAGTAATCTAGTAATGAGGAGTAATGAGGACCAAATATCGTTAGTAAAAACAGTGGAACATATAGGTTTTTGTGTATATCGTGGGTCCTGATTACTATGGTACTATGGTCCTCCGTAATAGTCTACCCAATACCAGTATCGGTGGACCATAGTAATCAGGACCAAATATATTTAGTAAAAACAGTGGAATATATAGGTTTTTGTGTATATCGTGGGTCCTGATTACTATGGTACTATGGTCCATAGTAATAGCTCCTGACAAAAGTTTCATGCTATTAATACGATAGAGGTGCACCATGTTGTTCCCTCGGCTCTTCACTTGAGGAGCTCCAAACCTCACCCAAGACGCGTGTGCTACGATAGAGGTAGCATTTTCTGGATTTTTTTTTGTTTCTGGATATGACGGCGCTCCTTAACCCAAAATCGAAGGAATGTCGTTCTTTTTTTTTCGATCTGAATGATTTGTACACCTGAAGTCATGGGTTTGTTCATCGGGTTGCACTTTCGGTTTTTACTCAAAAGCGTTTTTTTGGGTGAGGTTCAGAGCTCCTCAAGTGAAGAGCCTCAGAAAAAAACTGGTGCATCTTTATCATCGTCGCACGTGTCCCAAAACCCGACTTTTTTAGTAAACTCAAAGTGCGACCATGTGAACAAACCTATGGCCTAGCTAGGTATACAAAAAAAAAACATATACTGCCAAACAAGAACGACGTTCCGACGATTTTGGGTTAAGGATCCCCGTCATATTCATATCAGAAACAAAATTAGACAAAAACAAAGTGCCACCTCTATCGTGGCACGCGTCGCCATTCACTTCTTCGAGGACTCCCGTCTCCGGAAAAGGTCTACAGTCCGTCGTCTCGCTCCACACACAATACCCGTGCCCCACTAAAGGATCGAGCCTATTGCAACCGCCGCTCGCACTAAATGGACTTAACCTCACTGTACTAACTTCCCCATCTGACCCCCCCCCGCAGGCCTATCCACTCAGCCCTCCGCAGGCCTATCGGCGGCTCAGGCTTCTGCAAGCCTATCGGCCCAGTCTTCCGCAGGCTTTAGCCTTTTTGGACCCTTTTACAGCTACCAAACAACGACGATTGCGATGATATCAAGCATCTATTGGACAAGAGCGTGCGGTCGTGTACCGTACGGGTACCACCATGCTGCGCACGAGTCGCACAGCTAGCTCCTTACAAAAGTTGCAGTTCGGACACACCCCCCCCCCGACTGCTTCGTGTGGTCGATGTTGTAATCGACGCGGGCTACGATAGATATAGTCCTTTTTGGCCGAAACGGTTTCTGAACGACGGGGCCCCTTACCCCCAAATCGTCGGAATTGCATTCTTCTTTTGCACCATGTTTCGTCGTTTACCTAGGCCATGAGATTGGCCATCCGCTAGAACTTTTAGTATTTTTCCAAAACACAGGGTGGGTGAGGTATAGGACTCCTCGTGTTGGGAGCCTCAGAAAAACAATGGTGCACCTCTACCATAGATAGCATGCTACCGTCAAAAATTGTATTTTCGATGTTTTCCCTTGCTGCACAGTCCAAAAAAAGGCCAGCCCTGTTGGTTTTGATAGACACATGCTACTAATAGTGCGGTAAAGGTGTACATACCCAATTATTCTGAGTCTCCTCACTTGAGGAGCTCTACATCTCACCCAAAAACGTATTTTGAGTAAACCAAGAGTGCAACCCGATGACCAAAAACCCACGACCTAGGTATAAAAAAAATATTCAGACCGCCAAAACAATACCTGGTAGTATGACATTCCGACGAATTTGGGTTAAGGAGCCCCGTCATTGTCATTCAGAAAAAAAAAAAAAAGAAAAAAAGTGCTACTTCTATCGTAGCGCGCGTCCGTGTCCAGCTACCGAGAAAGCGACGAGCGCGATCGAACCAATCGCCTAGGGAAAGAGTGCTGCAACACGAGCAACGCCGTGCCGTGCGCGTGACGTACACCCCCTCCTTGCATTGTGGTTCGAACACACCCCTTATCTCGGCCGCCCGGGATTGTTTTCGGCGTTTTTTTCCCCTTTGAAGTCTCAGAAAGATTAAGCTGGACAAAGGTGGTTGAGCAGAAGTCCGCTCCATTCCTCGATGACCCCTGTCTCCGAAAAATGTCTGCAGGATCGAGACTATATTACAATTACCGCTCCCCATAAGCGGTCAAAGCCTCCGCAACTTCCTCATGAGATCCTTTCGGAGCTTCGGAGGCCAATCGGCCCAGGCCTCGACCCAGGCTTTCGGCCCAGACCTATCGGCCCAGGCTTATCGGCTCAGGCCTTTTATCGGCTTAGGCTTATCGTCTGTTTAAGCCGGACAAATGTGGTTCAGCAGGAGCCCGTTCCATTCCTCGATTACCCCTGTCTCCGAATAATGTCTGCAGTCCGTCGACTCGCGTAAATGAGGGCACGTCCCTTCGTCCCCCGGCTCTTCCCCTGGCGCTGTCGGCTGGTAAAGGGTTTCCAATATAGCGGTAGCGGAGAAAAAATGAATGTGAAGGCATCTAGAATCGATATACAGTACGCGATTCCCACTCAAGAAATTGTTCGTGAAGAAATTGTTCGTGAAGAAATTGTTCGTGAAGAAATTGTTCGTGAAGAAATTGGGTGGTTAAACAAATTATTGCTTTGGCTGGACTTCTGCACGGAACAAAAATAATCTAAACGAAAGAGAGCCGTGGGCTGGAAAAAAAGAGTTCCATGCAGTCGGTAGCGGAGAAAAAAGGGACATCTATATACGGTACGCAACATCACTTAAGAAATTTGGCGTTAAGAAAATGCGTTAAGAAATTGAGAACTAATATATATGGGCGTTAAGGAGTTGGTATTTTAGAAAGTGAGAGGCAATAACATGGGCGTGAAGAAGTTGGGAGGCAAGAAAGTGGGGATCAAGAACTTGAACTTTTGAATCAAATGTTGTGTCTCGCTCACGGAAGGAAATGGAGAAAGGGCTGGAAGAATTCGTATAATTCGCCAGCCCCTGCCTTCATATACGCCGATGCCTTCCAAGACACGTGTAAAACCCTTTCTATCCCGTATCCTGAAATCTTACGTATATGTTGAATCCTAAGACTTAACCAGGCTTCTACGGCAACACCATCACATGGACGCGCGCGTTTCAAGGAGCTGTGCAGGGCAAACCGTTCCCTACACGTGCCACATATGGCGTGTATGATGCGCGGCTGCTCAGAGATACGACACGCGATAAACTGTCAGGATCTTCCCCGAGATACACTGCTCCCTAACCCAATGGACAATCTCATGGCCTATATGGCAAGTAACGACATATGTTACAGGATCTAGATGATGTAGATGATCTAGATCGTGATCTGTTCGATGTGTGTAACAGTTCCTCACTTGTGCCACATGGCAGGTGTGATGCGCGGCTCCCCGGAGGTACGACATGCGATAAACTTTCAGGATCTTCACCCGGTCTTCAAGCCCGTTGTCTCGAAGATAGTTTTCCACCCACTGTTGCAGCAGTTGGCATAATTAGCATGGAGAGTTAAGAGGGACACACACGACAGACAGACGTTGTTAGCAAATATGCCAGGAGACAGCACTTTAACCCCCTTGGCAGACAGCAAATTTGTGTTACGTAGTTTGCCTTGGCTGAGACGCGTGACACGAAAAATATGGCACTTTTTGGCTCATCTTGCTTCTGAAATGACGGGATTCCTGAACCCGAAATCGTCGGCATGTCATTCTTTGTTTTGCAATACTTTTGTTTTCGTATACCTAAGACATGGGATTGTCCATCGGGTTGCACTTCCATTTTTCTCAAAATCAGTTTGTGGGTGGGGTATAGAGCTCCACGAGTGAGGGCGCGTGCTACGATAGGCGTAGTTCCCTTTTTCGGCTTTTTTGTTTCTGAATGACGGGGCTCCTTAACCCAAAATCGTCGGAATGTCATTCTTGTTTTGCAGTATATATTTTTTGTATCCCTAGGCCATAGGTTTGTGCATCGGGCTACACTTTCATTCTTCTCCAAATCAGCTTTTGGATGAGGTTTGGAGCTCCTCAAGTGAGGAGCCCGAGAAACAAAATGGTGCACCTCTATAGTACTAATAGTAGCATGTGTCTGAGGAGCCCCAGAAAACATAGGGTGCAATTCTACCGAGCATGCGTCTACAGTAGAAGTCCCTCTATAGCGCCGGTTGAGTATTGCTGGTTGCCCGCTACAGTGCCTGTGAATTCGCTTGGCATAGATGGGAACAACGAGTAGTGGCAGTATGCGGAGTAGTGCCGGTTTGCCGCTATAGTGCCAGTATCTCCGGCGGGCACACATAACGGTACTATAGAGGGACTACTACTGTTTCTAGGTTATGGTGGGGAACACTCGGCCTTCTACACCCTAGACACGTCTCCTGACATCTTCGGTAGATAGCGATGGGTGCTTCACTACGAACAGCATGAAAAGTTGAAGCGAGTGTCGACCACTCAACCGGCCGAACGCACAGCTGATGTATTTGGAATCTATACAGAAAAACAATAGCCAGAAAGGAGGTAGAGTTGTTGTGAATAGTAGGTTTCCTGCGTTAATGGGTCTCCCCTGGTTTTATTCTACTTTCTGTGAATGTTTTAGGAGTGATCGACATTGAAGCTATTAATAATGCTGCACATTGCCAGATGGCACAACACATGATGTGATCGACATTGAAGCCATTAATAATGCTGCACATTGTCAGATGGCACACATGATAAATAGCCGATAACCTGCCGATTCGCCGATCGGCAACATAGTAGTCAATCGTTAGCAGTAGTGCTCAGTAGAATGTAGACGCGTGCTACTAGTAGTACGATAGAGGTAGCACTTCTTGGTTGAGTAATGTTTCTGACTGACGGGGGCTCCTTAACCCAAATTCGTCGGAACGTCATTCTTGTTTTGCGGTCTGAATACTTTTTACACCCTTTTACAAGTCGTGGGTTTATCCATCGGGTTGCACTTTTAGTTTTTACTCAAAATACGTTTTTGGGTCTGGAGGTATACAGCTCCTCAGGCGAGGAGCCTCAGCAAATAAGTGGTGCATCTGTAACGTTGCACGTGTCTGTAGTTGTAACGTTGCACGTGTCTGTAGTTGTAACGTTGCACGTGTCTGTAGTTGTAACGTTGCACGTGTCTGTAGTGTCTGTAGTGTCTGTAGTTGTAACGTTGCACGTGTCTGTAGTGTCTGTAGTGTCTGTAGTTATAACGTTGCACGTGTCTGTAGTGTCTGTAGTGTCTGTAGTGTCTGTAGTGTCTTTAGTGTCTGTTGTAGTGTCTGTACCAGTGTCTGTAGTGGGGTTAGTGTCTTTAGTGCTACTCAAAAAAGTGCCTACAAGCAACGGTAAGGAAATTCACCGAAAATTGAAGCATGCTACGGTAGAGATTCACCAATTTATTTCAGAAATGAGTTTAGCAAAAAAGAGTGCTACCCCTATCCCATCACACGTCAATAGTTCAAAACAAAAAAGGTGCTCCTCCTCCTGTTGCAGCACGCGGCCCGAACAGCTTTTGTCGGCCTAGTTTAGGCCGCTCGCGCGAGTGACTCGGTACCTGCCTCACCCCAAAACGGATCGAACGATAGTTCGTCGGCGCAGCGAAACAGCCAACCAAAAATAACATACCAGGTGTACTCCCTCGCGCGAGTGGACACATGCTATTAATAGTACTAATAGTACGGTAGAGATGCACCATTTTTGTTTATGAGGTTCCTCACTTAAGGAGACGCTCTACGAAAAACTGATTTGGAAAAAACAAAACGTTCTACCCGATGAATAATCCCATGGCCTAGGTATACAACGAAGGTTACTGCAAAAAAAAAAGAACGAATTTCCGACGATTTTGCGTTAAGGAGCCGTCATTCAGAAAACAAAACAGCCTACAAAGTGCTACCTCTATCGTAGCGCGCGTGACTCACCAAGTTGCGGTCCAGTACAAGGGGCGGAGTTCCCGTGCAGCAAGCCCCATTCTTTTGTTCGTTTGGAAGATCTTCGAAGGTGTCGTACGATCCGTTCACTGATGGAAAATGCGTCGGCGAGATCTCCCTTTACCGGCGGGAAAAATCATGTAAACATGCAACAGAGGGGATGGGGGGTGGGACGTGAAAACATGCAAAATAGGGGACAGGGAGATGATTCCTACACGATCAGGGCACAAATATATTATCATACGTATGGTAGAAGTTCGACGCTGTCGCTGTCGTACGATCCGTTCACTGATGGAAAATGCGTAGGCGAGATCTTCCTTCCTTTACGGACGGGGAATAACAAGAAAGCATGCAAACTACGGGATGGGGGATGGGACATCGAAACATGCAAAAGAGGGGATCGACAGGGGATGATTCCTATGAGAGGGGTTCACTAGAATTACGGGGGAACACAGTAATCAGGACCAGACATCGTTAGTAAAAACAGTGGGATATATAGATTTTTGTGTATACCGTGGGGGTCCTGATTACTATGGTCCTCCGGTATAGCACTTTTATGTAAGATATACTAAGTACTATCGTACGTCTGGTAGAAGTTCGAAGGTGACGTACGATCCGTTTACGGATGGAAAATGCATCGACGCGAGATCTCCCTATATATGGGCGGGAAAAAGCATGAGAGCATGCAAAATAGGGGATAGGGGATGCGGATTTTTCGTTTGGATCTGAACAGCGATGACGGTTACAGGTCGTAGAGGAATACATACACCTTCCCAGGCGTTATTTCGGAGGACCATAGTAATCAGAACCCACGATATACACAGAAGCCTATATAACCCCCTGTTATTACTAACCATAATTTGTCCTCATTACTAGATTACTATGTCCCCCCGAATAGGAAAAAAGGAAGGGCTTACCTCCAGACCATAGTCGCGTCTCCACCGAATGTGGCCATGTCGCTAAGCACATTCGCCGTGTCGGACTTAAATCTCTCATCTGCCTCGGGTGTGTCATGATAGTGCGCCCCGAAGTTAATGACGATGACGTCGGAGGCTCTCGTTCCATTGAAATCCGCGAGGGCTCGCTCCACCCTACTCGACAAGGGAAGCGAAAGGAAGCAAACGAACGCGTTCAGAAAGGTGGGCACCACGGCAGAAATATTTTTTATCGGTTCGGTTTCCCTTCTTGGTTTTATTCTTTTTGGGGATGGTTTTGAGTGATCGACGTTGATGCTCATTTTGCTTTGGCTGAAATACAGACCATGCATCACATATCACATGTGCAGAAGGCTCTTCTGAGTCGTGATAGGGTTCCCCGAAGTTGATAATGAATACGTCGGAGGCTCTCGTCCCGTTGATTTTCGCGAGGGCTCGCTCCACCCTAAAATAGGAAAAGGAAGCAAACAAACGCGACCCACAAGGCCAAGATAGCAGAAACGTATAATATGCATCACAGGATAATACTGCACTATAGGGCGCCCCGAAGTGTGTCACGAATACGTCGAAGGCTCTCGTTTTCCGTTGACGTCGGTGAGGGCTCGCCCCATCTTACTCGAGAAAGGAAGCAAACAAACACATTCAACATGGCCAACAACAAAGGTCAACACATCCCAAACGTATGTGTAGAGATGTATGCATGTACACTCGTGCGTTTTTTATTCAATCACATACACATACTCGTCCGAGGCCCTAGTTCCGTTTAAGTCCGAGAGGGCCCGCTTTCACCCTACTCGACAAACGAAGAAAAAGGAAGCGCGTCCAACAAGGTCAACACGGCAGAAACATCTCGAGCGTGTGGTTTCCCTTGGTTTCTCCTTCTTTCTGGGGATGTTCGTATTAATAGCGATCGACGTTGAAGCTCATACTACACATAAGAGGATGGCAAAGAGACGCGCGCTACGATACAGGTAGCACTTTTTTTGTGAGACGTTTTTTTCTGAACGACGACACTCCTTAACCCAAAATCGTTTGGAATTTCGTTCTTTTGTTGCAATAACCTTCATTTTATACTTAGGTCATTTGATTGTTTATCGGGTAGTACTTTTATTTCCCCCCAAATCAGTTTTGGGGAGGAGGATAGAGCTCCTCAAATAACGAGCCTCAGAGAAAAAACGGTGCACCTCTGCCGTAGCGTGCGTCAAGAATAAAATAGAATATCACAGGAGTGTATACACGTACGAAAGCGCCTCCGAGTTTACCACGAAGAAGTCGGAGGCTCTCGTTCCGCTGAATTTCGAGAGAGCTCGCCCCACCCCACTCGAGAAAGTCGAACACAAGAAAACGCGTTCAACAAGGTCGACAGAGCAGAAAACGTCTCGATTATTGTGTTGTGATAGTGTGCCCCGAAGTTGATCACAAGAAGACGTCAGACGCTCTCGCTCCGTTCAAGTTCGAGAGAGCTCGCTCCACCCTAAGCCCTGACCGTTAAGGCATGGCTTATGTTTTGCCTCAGAGCCATTTCCCGTCAGAACGTTTTGTCCCAGACGCTATTTCGTGCCTTACGTGCCTTACTTGGTTTTTTTTTGTGCACCAAAAGTAACACCGCTGTACGTACGAACTCCCTAAAACCCGGGTTCGGGGCCACCTAGGCCACCCTGCTCGACACAAGCGTGTCAAACCGACTAGGTAATGTGAATGGGCAGGGAATAAAACGCATCATGCAACAAGGGACGCAGGTTACGGTAGTAGTAGCGTCTACACTTTCTGAGGCTCCTCGCTTGAGGTGCCCTCTACCTCAACCAATGGATGAGACGCATGGACGTGTGCCACGATAGAGGTAGCACATATCGGCTTTTTTGTTTCTGAATGACGGGGCTCCTTAACCCAAAATCGTCGGAATGACATTCTTGTTTTTCAATATGATTTTTTATGCATACCTAGGCCATAGGTTTGTTCGTGGGGTTGCCCTTTCATTCTTCTCAAAATCAGTTTTTTGGGTGAGGTTTAGAGCTCCTCAAGTGAGGAGCCCGAGAAAC
>JAYJMJ010280723.1:0-11734 GCA_036873875.1 Laminaria ephemera
TCTCCGTATCAAGATTCAAAGAAAACCTCGAGAATGCCGTCTAAAATCCAAGATCGTGCCTACTTCTCGCTGGTCTTCCTCGGGCCCCGTAAGCGTTCACGGCGAGATATGCAACGTAAAACGAAGGGCGAGGGGAGTTGAAGTCGATCCACGAAAACAGCGCTCGAAGAAATGAAAAAATACTCACGAAATTCGAGGTTCAAGATTCCCATACTGAGGCCGGCATGGTAAAAAACTTCTTGCCAATCCATGGCCTCTCGTGGGTCATACATATTTTTATATATGTTTATACTCGTACAGCAGTGGTACGAGAATGTGTACGTCTACCACGAGACCTTGGACACTGTACCTAACAGTTGGCCGTTCATGGTAATACGCCGCCCCCATACTTGGTGCTGCGCTGTACGAGTACGCGTGCGAGTACTGGTACTGCTGTGACATAAAAACAGCAGTAGGGCAATACAATGTACGACTCGTAGTATCAAGGCACTGAGGTTCTATGTGTCTTCAGTTCACGACAGTACTTATCACACGGTAATACGAAGAGGTACGAGTACTTAAATATTACCCGCGGTATCTCAGAGTACGCTACAGCGTTCCCAAATTACTGGGTCTGTGCCGATATGTCCAAGCTTCTCATTCCTGGTGTTACTATGTTGTTCTCGTACTGCTGTATGTAGTGCACTGCTGTACCGGAAAATATCTGTGTACCAGGTATGATTTGATATGACGATGCATTTCGACAAAAAGCAATACCAGGTACGAAATATGAATCTACCCGATACACGCCGCAAGCGGAATACGTTTAAGGCCACTGCATGTGATGCATCTGTTTAAAACGGCTTCAGACGACCACCTTCATCATTCTGGGTGCCACAAACAAACACATCGCGACTTGCATTCAATACTTCCAAAGCAGGTCCGATCTGATATTTGGGCGCACACAGAGCAAAATATCACTACTTCTGTCGGCAAACGCACAGGGCTCAACCCATCTATCACATATCACACATGTTGCATGCAGGCGCACGCTTACCGTACGGTATGCGAAAAGCTCTTACCAGTGTTTGAGACAGGGATGTTGCCATTAGTTGATGTCGATAACTTCTTGCCGGCAACTGTTGTTCTTGCTCTCTTTATCTGTAACAAGGCAAAACAATAGGGGAAACATTTGGAACATCAACGGTGCGCAATCGTTGTGTATGCGGCGCCGTTGACCCATTTTTCGCAGACAAATGTTTTGGAAAATATGTTATCTCCGTTTTCACTGCATAATTGAGGCAACAATCGCGAGGAGCTATGTACCTCAACCATAGCCACACTTACAGTGTTTAGTTCACTCAGAGTGACAATTATTATATGTCGGTGCACAACGCCCAACCTTTTTACGAAAGGCCACTCGCGTGGTGAGGGCGTCTGAGCTTTAGAATAACGTGGACGTCAACGTTACTTCCCAACCGTATCTATGATGTCCAGCTGGTTCACCACTGACGACCAGCCATGGACTCCAGGGGTGATGGTTCTCCGCGAGTTGGGCGTAAGCGACGCATCTTGTTGCGATCACAGTAGATGTGGAGTTTTCTTTCTGGCGAGGTAGATAACTCAACGTTCATGTATGTTTTCCCTTATCCGCGAAGAGCGATGGCGTGCCGAGGCCATGCGCGCCGCTCGAACACGCTTGCCGTTCGAATGATGCGTGGTACGATATGGCACTTTTGGCCGAAATGTTGTCTGAGTAACTACCTCCTCAGCTCAGGAAACTGCCCAATATGTTTGGAAGATCATTTCTGTTTCCAAACATAGAACCTGTACACTTAGCCCATGGGATTGTAGCTGTTCGCATTAGGACGGTCAAACCAAATTAGGGGATATCTACTGTGGCTTTCTTCAAACATAATACGTTTGAGTTGGCACCGTACCTGCCCGCACTGGGTCGTCGAAAAACTAAACAGCGTTGGCGAGTTTCCGGATTAGTCCGCCTCCTGAGAGATGGTCATGGCGGCCCCATTGTATTTTCGTCTGGGTTTACAAGGACAAACCGCTGTTTAGCGATGATGGCATCTAAATATTGATGTTATGGGCGCTGGTATGCACAGCTGTATGCACCACGATGATTGTGTGTCTGTTAGGGTGCAAGACGTCCTGTGAGTATTCTCTGTTTTGACATGTTGTCAAACGTCGCGTAAATGCCATCGTTCTTACGCCATTTGTTATGCCTATAGTCGACGCTATCCTGTGCTACTGATGCCAAGTTCAACGTGGTCCGGAACAAAAGCCTTGCACCCGACTCACTACCAACCGTGTATTATGGCGACATCCACATGTCTTTCTTTATCTTCCCGCTCATTTTGTGTATAGAATCCGACCCGTGGAAGGTAGTTCCAAAGCCTCCACCAGCGTCACCCAGACGATCCCGTACCAGTGCCTTGTGCGGGACAAACCAGAAACACCCGACTTAGCCCAGGCGTTGGACCTAATGTTGAAAATATGAAAGAATAAATATTATTTTGTTTATCTGTGGTTGCATTTCTCAACCAAAATAGGAGTCGTAAATAGTCGGCGAAAGTAGTTAGCCACAAGCGGGTCCCATCGAAAATACAACAGAAAAGGCTTCATACCTTGTTCGTCTCAGAAGGTACGAGCGTCAACCATGTATAGATATCCGCTATTCTGACGTTTGTCTCAATGTCAAGATTTGTTGTCGCCTACATGTATGTCTGTTCACGGTAAACCGCAGCGCCTTCACACAACTTGTCGTGCCGCACCCTGAAGGGAGTCTGGGACAACGTGGCGACATTCATAACGATAGACAACGACGACATTCGTAACGATAGACAACGACATACGACAAGAGGGTAGATCCATAACGAAATATATTGTTACACGCGCATAGAAGTCTCCGAGAGAGTGCGCCCTTTTAATCGTGTTGGCCGCTATCGCGAATATTTGTCGAATGTTTGACAGGACGAGTGTCCGTATTCACAGTATACGTGCAACCGCATTTAGTATGGCGGGGGGCATTGGGTCCTTCCGGCACACATTGTTCATTGCAGCGCAGTTGTTATTAAAGGGCCGTTTTTAAACAGCGTTAACGGTGTTGGCAAGCATCCGGTTTTTCCGCGTGTGTTTGCCGCTGCGGTATTATTTAGTCTAGGACAGCATTAAACACTCCCCTGCATATACATGGTTTCCCCTTCCAGAAAGTCGAGTCTGCCTTGTCAAATTTGGCATAATAGTTTTTTCCACACGACCCTGACCTTTGTGGCCAAAACCGTTTTAACTGATGTCAGGTGTGCACAAGACGGCCAAGCAACGCCTACAAAAAGGTTGCGAGTCATATTTAGGAGTCTGAGACTTTTCGCCGCCAGACCCATTGACGATAATGCGTCGTTGCGTTATCCAACAATGCCAAACATTTGCGACCTTCAATGCCCAGGGCTGCAAGACGGCGATATTCTGCAAAAAACACGCTTTAGACGGCATGGTGAACGTGTGCCGCAAACTTTGCTCACATGACGCCTGCACGAGGCGTGCAACCTTTAACGTCGAGGGAAGCAAGACGACGGTGTACTGCAAGGAACATGCTGAGGACGGCATGGTGAGCGTGTGCACTAAACGTTGTTCACATGACTCCTGCACTAGGCATCCAAGCTTTAATGTCGAGGGGAGCAAGACGGCGATGTACTGCAAGGAACATGCTGACAACGGCATGGTGAACGTCCGCACTAAGCGTTGCGTACATGACTCCTGCACAAGACATCCTAGTTTTAACGTAGAGGGGAGCAAGACAGCGATATACTGCAAGAACCACGCTGAGAACGGCATGGTGAACGTCTGCGCTAGACGTTGCTCACGTGACTCCTGCACGAAGCACGCGTCCTTTAATGCTCTTGGAAGTAAGACGGCGGTGTACTGCAAGCAACATGCCAAGGATGGAATGGTCGGCGTCCGCGGCAGCCGCTGTTCACACGACTCATGCCTGAGACAACGGACCCACAATTTAATTGGCAGCAAGACGGCGGTGTTCTGCAAGCGTCATTCCCAGGTCGGCATGGTAGACGTCCGAAGAATGCGTTGCGCACGTGACAACTGCATGAAGCACCCGTCGTTTAACGTGGAGGGCAACAAAAGGCCGGTTTACTGTAAGGAGCATGCAAATAACGGGATGGTCGACGTCCGCAACAGGCGTTGTTCACACGGCTCTTGCACGAATGGGCGTAAATTTAATGTTGAGGCCAGCAAGACGCCATTGTACTGCAAGCTACATGCCAAAGAAGGCATGGTGAACGTGTGCTTCAAGCGTTGCTTACATGACGCTTGCACGACACAATCGTCTTTCGATGTTACTGGAAGCAAAACGGGGATTTACTGCAGGAAACATGCTGAGGACGGCATGGTGAACGTACGCCACAAACGGTGCTCACATGATGCGTGCATGGGAAATCGGGACTATAATGTGGAGGGCAGCAAGACGCCGGCGTACTGCAAGCAACATGCCGACGACGGGACGATTGACGTCCGCAGTATGCGTTGTGCATACAACTCAGGCCTGAGATGTCGGTACAACAATGAGCCCGCGCGGGACGTACCAACACCTATTGAGACGAACGCATGCACCCGGCACCAGACCGATATTGTAGACGGCTCGGTGATAAGCTCTGAATCATCATGTCAGGTGGTGGGGCGTCGAACACGATCGAGGTTGGAACTCGACGGGAAGAAGGCTTCACAATGCGCCGATCAAAGCCCTTTCCGCGGGAGGGTCGCGAAAAAAGTGGGGATCGGTACCAGTATTGAAACATCCCACAACACCTCAGTTTACCCTGCTTTACAGGGACACATCGTCGACAACACCGTCGGAACGGTCGCTAAACGCGCCCGTGGGGGTATTCCGCGTACCCCACGCTTCTTACAGTACCATAATTTTACTGGGAAACCCATCAAGACCGAAATGGAGCTGGTCGTTGATTTTTAAGATCGTGGTGTCAGTGCCATCAGCAGTCCTTTGCGGTTGTCCTCGTCTTATCATAGCATTCGGTATGATGGGGGTTAGCGTAGTCACTCGGTGTTTGCCTTAGTCATTTGACCTTCGACCACGCATCCCTTTCGAGATGAGGGGGGGGGTGGCGTAGTTACTCGCTGTTTGCCTTAGCTATTTGACCACTGGTTACTCATCATCCATTTATACACGGGGGGCTAGTGTAGGACGATTACTTTTGTGTGTTTTTTTCTTTTCAGCGACCCGGAACCACTGTCGTCTTGTTTGAAAATATCAAGGAAATGAACTTTCGTCTGTGTTTGGAGTGGTTGTGTAGGCACGTAATACAGGCTTCGTTTGGGGTCGAATGCATACTGATCGCACGCACAGGCTGGTAGGTTTTCATGGTGCGGTATATTTTCATACGTGGTAGTGCCCTGGACGGCCGCGCAGCCTAATCCGGCGGAAGCCACTTCGGCGGAAGGAGTCCCTCGGTGGGCAAACAGAACTCCCCGGTAAAACTACACGACAGCGGTAGGCTTGTCGATATATATTTCGAAACCAGTCCTTTTTCACCATCAGTTTTTATTGTCTGTACCGTCCAAATGTACCAGGACGAAGATCGTAGTGGCGGTTGTTCTGTCGCCCGTCGTTTTGTGACCGGCCTTCGAGAAGGTAGAGGCGATCGCTCATAAGGCGGCAAGGGTAGCCACAACCGTAAACGGCGGTGCTACAATATCTACAGTAGTCGCCGTTGGTGGTTGGGACTGTGTGAAAGAAATACGTCGGAAACTGGGCATTTTGTTTCTAACATTGTTTCGAGAGACGTGTGGCGTTGGTGTCACTAGACTATACCGTTGGGTATACGATTCGACGAAAGTCGTCATCTGGCCGTCTGGTTCGGATCGGCGCTCAACACTATACGTGTTGTTGCCATCATGAGCAAACTGTTCGGTGATGTGATCATGTTCCAATTTTAACATGGACGGGAATCGTAGTGTTATACAACGGGGCTTCGCCGGCGACGTGGACGCCGGCCGGTAGTGGGTGGTCGCGGTGCCGAAACTGAAGGCAGTATTGTGTCCTTGGTAGGTTGATGATCTTAGATCTACAAGATGATGGATGTAATGATCTACCAGGTACTGGTTATTTGCGCATTGCCTCTGGCAGCTGTAACCGCCTTGAATCTGCGTCGATCACAGATGAATCGTCACATCTTCTGTGTTCGTGATGACGGTATTATGGACGTTACACGAATTCAACCATGTCTGTTCGTGACTCTTTTTATGTCCATTGTAGGGTATATTCTACGTGGATGATACCTGGAATAAAATGTATTTATGTGGTCTTTTTTATTGTGTCCGGCCCATGCCGGTGGCGTGCGCAATCCTCCCCTCCTCTATAGTTAACCGACCCCGTTTCCGGAGTTATCTAACACACTAGTGCAGTGTTCCCTTACGTGCTCGAGACGGGTGTCCAAGAGCGTCATATGAAGGCTGTCAACATCGTTTCTCGACCTGACTGGCACTGCAGCGAGTTTACACCCTGAGCTCGAAGGGTGCAGCCCTTGCCAACATCGAGATTGACGGTATTGGGATTTTTTTTTTTTTTCCGTTTTTGCCTGGAGTACCTATAGAGATATGAACGCCTGCAAAATAAGGCGAAATACCCTAAATGGCATCGGACCAGCGCCAGGCCATGAAAAACCCTAAGAGCTCCGCAGTCCCAACATCGGGCCGCTGAGAGAGCATGGGGGCGCTTGGTAGTCTGTGGGCCTGGTACCAGGAGCAAACGCTAGTGCAACACACACATTGGATAACCAAGCTGATGTTCGATATAAAAAATAATATATTCGAGGCGGGCGAGATCGTAATCCAGCTGGGATTTTGCGGGAGGGGCATGGACACCAGGAATACATGGTGGTGGCGTAGGCAGCGCAGGCACGGCTCCATCCGCCGCAGGAGGAAGCTGGCGGAAATGAGGGGAAGGAAAGCATTGGTGAAGAGAATGAGATGGTTGTGGTTTAGATGTTTAATAGAGATGTGGAGGAGACGTTGGTGGGAAGAGAGCACTGGCTATCCGGAGGCGAGCAGCCAGAGCAGGCGTCTCAGCAGCAACAGCAGCAGCCGTCGCCGCCGACGCAGCAGCAGCATTAGCGGCAGCAGCAGCAGTAGCAGCAGTAGCAGCAACAACAACGGGCACCAGCGATGCCCTCCCCCCCCGTACGCCATGGCCCCTATCTCTCGTAATCTAACGAGAAAACGATGAGCGAGAGAGCAAAGGGGGGTGTGCGGTGATCCAGAGGCAGCGTGGTCGAAAGACTCATTGGAGTCTGTAAGAAAGTAACAGTGGCGGGTGCCAGGATGGTGGCCTTTGTAGGCGAACAGGCGTCGGTACTGGGTGGTCTCTCAACTCCCTATTAGGCTGAGGGTATGAGCCGGGTGGTCGACGTGTCACAAAGTTGATGAGAGAGCGTGAACGGGAAAAGGAAAATACTGTCATTCACCGCGCGCATCAAGCTCACAAGGCAGGTATTGATGCCCATACAGTATGATTTTGCAGTTTTGTTGGGCTCACTATAGCTGGTATGTTTTCTTCTGGTCACTTCATGCTGGTATGTTATCGTTGATGCCGGGGCATTATTAACATCTACCCTTGGTTTGCAGAGCGTGCCTGATGGATGACGACACTGGAAGATGGAGTGGAAGGTTGTACGCAACCGTAGTCTCTTGTCCCCCCCCCCCTCCCCCCGCCCCTCTCCGCATCACCGACCTGTCTGATGTTTACTGCCGCTTAATTCCCGCAAGCTAGCAAGCACTGCTATTGTGTGGATGGTTCTGCCATGCCAGAGGTCAAGCGACTGACTGGTAACCGTAATATGTGATCGTTTTTATTGAAGTGCTATCTTTTCAAATGGAGTGGCATGCAATCGAGTAAATGTCGAAACTATACATCAGGTAGCTTCGCAGGTAGGGACAGGTTAACCAAGAGTTTGTTGATTGGATATTTGGCATTCAGTGCATAACATAAGGTGTATGGTATTATTATCTGGTGTCGAGTTTTTTACGATACTGATTACATAATATAGGATAGATTTGCCGGTAGAAGAAGTAACGGTCTCCGTAGATGTAGTCACCGGCAAGTCACGGTTTATTGTAGAGAGAATTGGGCATGTTTATATCGGGGTCTGGGAATTTTGGGGCACGGTAGGGTGCAAGCAAGCGCCCATCCGCCCCACTGTTGGGTGCAAACCTCACGAGAAGGTTAGCAAGACCGAGCCGAGCAACAAGCGAGTCGCGGTTCTTGCTGGGAACGTCAGCAGGTTAAGGTAGTCACTAGGTTGGCCAGCCCAGCCAGAAATCTGTGCCTCTCCCTTCACCCGCTCGCCCCCCCTTTTTTCTTTCGAGGGGGGGAGGGCTGGGGGAGGGGGGGGGGGTTATGTAGCTGGGGTCCATTAAAATTGTTTTGAGCGCGATTGGCGTAAACCCGGCGGTAACATTGGTGTGCCCCAACCACCTTACCCTCCATCGCCACGAGTGGCGCTAGGAGTTGAAAAAGAGGTGCTATATTTCAACATCAGATACGCACCAAACGATACTATCACACCACAATGTGCGCATGTATACATCCATGCAGTAGTTGAAACTGCGACAGCTGCAACCTCGACTGCCTAAGCTAAAGCATGAGTAATTCATCATGCGATCTGCAGAGAGCCACCTCGATCGAGTTGCTCTACAACCGCTGGTCCACAGACAACTTCAAAACAGTCTCTGTTGATGAGCTACACTAGATAGTCGGTACCACCATCCTGAGGTTCCTTATGGCTGCTCCGTCGAATAGCACGTCGTTTGTAATTTGATATCACAATCTGCCCCAACGTATAGTTCAGTACAGCTGACTGCTGCCATCGTTTGTGACGCAAGGTGGCCTTCAGCCCCAACAGCTAGTTCAGAACAGCTGACTGCTGTTGGTCAAATATACATCATTCACGACCGGAACGGCTAAGGCTATTTCCTTTGCGGTTCGATGTCTTCTATCGAATCTGGGCTTTTTACCCGGACGAAGACGCGTTACGCCCGCAAAGCGACGGGGTCGTTCGTATGCTTTTCGGAATGAATCAGCCTACTCTCCGACAGGTGCCCAGCTCAAAACCTCTGCTTCTCCACCGGTGCATTTCGAATTATTGCCGACTGCCCAAAACCTGACCCAAAACCTTGAACGTAGCTGTCAAACAAGAAAATGGCTTATTTTCTGACGAGGGGCAGCTTCAGGTTATTTATCGTCGGAATATGCACCGTGGGCAAACCCTCGTACTACGCCTCGGGAGAACCAGATTTTTTATGTGGGTGCCCCTCGGAGAGACTCTGGACTCGTTCCGCGAGGTGCATGGCTGCTTCCCTCAGTTAGTCGCCCAAGAACGGACATGCACGTCTGAAAATCCCAAACCCGATCGAAAACAATCGAAGCCATCCGGAAATAGCCTAACCCCACTAAGCTTGCTGATCACGGCCCAAAAAGCCGGCGTTTTCTGTTCAGAACAAACCACCGGGGCAGGAAACATGGGCCGTGTCCCCTGCTAAACGAAACCCTCACTACGCTGTCATTTAATTGAGGCGCGAAACGAGATTCGGCTTATCCTGGCTACCGCATTCATAGAGTTTGCCATAGCCTCCTTTGAATGCTTCACGACCAAAACTCTTCGCTAGGCTCAATCTGGCGACATAGGTAACCTCCATTGCGACAAGGGTATTCGGTCAGGCTGGGTACTGGGCCAAGATATATTGCTATTACGGGGGACCATAGTAATCAGGATCAAACATGGTCAGTAAAAACAGTGTAATATATAGGTTTTTGTGTGTATCGTAGGTCCTGATTACTGTGGTCCTCCGTAATAGAGCAAACTTTCTCGCAGTACGTTACTCCTGGCTGACGGAGCTGCCAGGATGCCAGTACGACGAGTTACGTACGTCCCATTAACGCGCCGCAATGTACAACTCAAGCCAATCAGAATAAGCCCTACACATTACATAGAGTCGAAAGCATATAGAAGAAGAAATGCAGACAGGGAGGGCGAAAAAGAGGCCCTGACCGCGAATTTTTCCTGGGTCAATTTACCACGGACACATGCTACGGAAAGGGTGCAAGAAAATGTTTCTGAGGCTCCTCTTTTGAAGACCTCTATACCCCTGTTCATATTTGACTTTCAACGTTGACGGTTACGTGTCGTTTCGGGTTATTGGCATATTCTTGGGTATTTGAATCTTGACTTCTGTGGTTGCATGCGGCGGTGATGACGCATCGTGGGATCACTCTCCATCTGCCCTTCTTGCTGGGAGACTAATGCTAAGAGCCTGAAACATATATATCGACTCATAGTCACGAGCTATCGAACACTCTAGAGTCTGGTACCGACGTAGCCCATGGCTGATGCCGTGGAAGATCTTCGGGCCAAGGTGTTGGTTGGAGCAGGGTCTCGCTCTTGAAGAAATGCAACGAGCAGCTGGTGAAGCTGAGAAACGTCAAAGGTCAGCACACGAAGAGTTGACAGATACCTGGTATGATGGAGTTGTTGCTCAAGCGTTCGAAGGAGAGCGAGGCTAGATGGGAGTCCGGCAGGGAGCAGCAGGTGCTACCTACCGAAGTTGCAGCAGAGGGGGCTGCTGCAACGCCATTGTCGGAACGCTCCGATGGTGGCAGCGGGGGCTGGGAGGGTGGAAGTGCTCCTGCGGAAGCCGAACCCGGAGGGGATCAGTTTGGTGGAGGAGGACAAGAGAGGGGCATTGCCCCGCACGGTGAGTCTTCTCGCACACACAGCAGTAGGCTGTGTTTAGGACATCCAAAGATGGCCGTCCCTGTCCTTAAGGGAAAATACGATTTTGAAGGTTTCTCTAAGCAAGTGCGAGTCTATGCAAAGCTACACGGTTTTGAAAGCGTCTTCGATACCGATACGTACGTCGAGGTTGGGGCCGAGGGGAACGATAAAGAGTCGCTGATGGCTCAGGGAGTATCAGGCTCAATGTAGGAGAGACAGCTTATGGCATGGGATTTTCTTTCCCAAGCTCTCCCGTCCACTGTAGACAGAGCTAGGTTTCATCGCCGCACATCTCCTCGACGATGCTGGGAAGAGACTGTAGATTGGTACGACACCAAAACATTGGCATATTCTTGGGTATTTGAATCTTGACTTCTGTGGTTGTATGCGGCGGTGATGACGCATCATGGAACCACTCTCCATCTGCCCTTGCTGCTGGGAGACTAATACTAAAAGCCTGAATCATCTATCTCGACTCATAGTCACGAGCTATCGAACACTCTAGTGTCTGGTACCGACGTAGCCCATGGCTGATGCAGTGGAAGATCTTCGGGCCAAGGTGTTGGAGCAGGGTCTCGCTCTTGAAGAAGTGCAATGAGCAGCTGATTAGGCTGAGAAACGTCAAAGGTCAGCACACGAAGAGTTGACAGATATGATGGAGTTGTTGCTCAAACGTACGAAGGAGAGCGAGGCTATTACGGAGGACCATAGTAGTCAGGACCCACGCTGTACACAAAAACCTATATGTTCCACTTTTTTTACTAACCATATTTGTATTGAGAACTTTATCACATATGATATCAACTCGGCACAATGACAATTCAGAAGATATCGTTATGTGGTACAGACATTCAGTTGAATTAGTTGTTCCGGACACGTAAGAATATTCCGAGAATAATATTTATGGATCGTAGATCATACTAGGATACTAGGTTATCTGGTGT
>JAYJMJ010280732.1:0-11733 GCA_036873875.1 Laminaria ephemera
GTTCCACGCTGATCCCTCCATTGCAAGGTATTCAAAACGGGCGAGCCATTGGGGACATGCACGGACTGCAAGAGTTCTGACAAGGTATGACCGCGGTGCAACAAGGTTAAGCACCTTAGGCAAAACGTGTAATGTAAGACTATACTGTAGGCTGCCGTTCGGCTGTTTTGCGGAGAGACAGAAGGGGCAGTGAACGAGTCAGTACGATCCGAAAACTGGTTTGAGCACACTAAACTGTTCATGAGGTTGGTCATATCGTCGTCCTTCTAGCACACCTCCATACGCGATAGCATACGACATAAGCTTTGCGCGTGAAAGCAAAAATGCGTGTGGGTGGCGCTTCTCAACAGGCCCAGGGTAAGCGGGGATGCACGGTAGCCACCAAGAACCCTGGGTGCCTACTGCACTCTAGGAGGCTGTCCTTGTTTTCCCCAGCGTTTGTTTCCGGACGGAAAGTCAACCCATAAATATCGTACGACGGTGTCGGACCTCGAAATGCCAGATTCCCAACCGGGACTCTTCAAAGATGCCATACTCAACGCGCCTACAATGAACGCTTCCGCACATGGGACTTGTCTCATTCACACTGACCTCAGGAGGGCCCCCACGAAAGGGCGCGGTGGGAGACTATCACCAAGCTCCCACACCAACTTTACCTGAAGCTTGGGAGATCCGCCTTCCAAGGGTGAGCGATGGAGAGTGCAAGAAATGCTACCGTGATGCTGTGAGGTCCAGGCACAAACTCCGGTAGTGCAGGCGGTCGTTTCGACGTATATGCGAATGCGGTATTCTTGTGCTATAGTGCCTGTCGTCAATATCAGTGCAGGGTCTTGCACGCGAGGCTCGAGGTCGGTTTGGTGTTGTACGCTACCAGCTGAGCGGCGGCATGATCAAGGTTTGAAGCGATGCCACCCATTGAGGTATTGCCATGTGAAAAAATAAGAACTCGCTTGTACGAAGGGTATACATGCCCTGTGTGTCAGTGGAGAGGTGTAGAATGCTCGCTCTGCCCGTGCGCGGGGGCACGACTACCAACAAGATATCCAGACACAGCCGTCAGCCATTCGACGTTTGGGCGCAGGCGTTGGTGGTAGTGCACAAGGTTTAGAATACACGAGCGATTGAAGCCATTTTGATTCGATTTGCCAATACTTGCCTGGAGTATCTGTTAATAGTACCTCGTTTAGCATGGTGGGCTCTACATGTATGCAGATGCAAAACATCGTGCTTTTACGCCAAGTACATATCTTGTAAGCCCAATACCATCTTGGTTTTTGGCGATTATTACTTATGAATAGTTCGGCTTTCTGCGACTTCAGGTAGGGTTTTGATCGAGCGTTGTCAAGTTTTCATGTTCGAAAAGAAGAGGGTCAACAGTTAAGCCGAGAAGTCAAGGACAACACTAGATAATTCGCATTACATTTTGCGAGTGGCAGAATATATAGGGCGGTCTTCTGTCCAGTAAGTCGCATTCCAACTATAATACCAGCCGCGTAGTGTTGATACCGCCACTTGCTATTATTATCGCTCTGGTATTTTATCGGAACCCGAACAGTAGAAGGCCACGCCCACCGTCACAGTGATGAGCCGCCCTCTTGTACGCGTGCTTATTTTTTTCGCTTCCGCCTGCAGGGGAAAAAACATCAAGTTCACCCACCACGTCGATATCCCTCTGGAGCTCGATATGGGGGAGTTCACCGACAAGCCAGGTTGGAGAACGAGATTGTTTTCAACTGTTTCAAATACGTCAGCTATGAGTCCGACCGGTTGAGTGGTCGATACTCAACTTTGCAAGCTGCTTGATACGTCGACCGCGCGTTTTTACATGTTCGTTCCACGTTAAGGATATCGGTCAGCGGCTAGCCTGGATGCTGCCAGGGTCAACGAGACTAGTTTACAAGAACAATTTCGGTCCATAATATGTGCTTTACAACGGGTCTGTGGCAGCGGTGTGTTCCGTGTCCTACTATGGCCTCTCTATTCACTATATTGCCCAATCCTTGCTTGCGAGTGATGCTGCATTCCCCTACGACCCCCCGCGCCCGTCGACCTACTGTACTTTGCACCAGGCGCACAGATGTACGACTTGACTGGGGTGGTGCACCACGTCGCTAACAGCACTCGGAGCGGGCACTATGTTACCTATGCCCGGACGGGAGAAAACGCCTGGCGTCTCTACGATGACGCCAAAGTCACGGCCGTTGAATCCGGCGCGGTTTTAACCAAAACGGCCGTTATTCTGTCGTATGCTCGCCGCGTCTGAACTCTCTGTGTTGGTCGTGGGGTGCTGGAGTGGGAATGTTGGTCTTGCCCTACGCCCGGTAGTCGATTGTTTTCTTCCTTTTTCTTTTGTTTGCTTTGCTTTCCTCTTCTCTTTTTCTCGTTTGAATCGTACACTAGTTGTCCCCTTGTTGGTATGCGGTGTCCTCGGTTTCAGTTGCGAGTCTTAAAACGTATGTACCAGTATGGGGCTGACACGTACGTACGTGATTTATGATGTCACTTTTATGTCTCGGCTGATGTACGACTTGCTTCGCCTATGATATGTGTAATACCTTGGTTCGTTTTATTTTCTGCCTGACGTAATATTCTTCCACTCCAGAGTGATTGGAGCTTGTCCTGTGACCACGGACTGGATTGTGGCGATGATGATTTAATGTGAGAACAACAACAATCAACAAGGTGCGGGCAGTACGTCGGGCGTGTACTCGTAGCTGTAGTCGTGCCCAGCAAGTACGGCGTTGGATACCGACAGCACTGTGCTGTAGTCAGAAGCACGCAGTAGCAGTAGCAGTGCAGACGAGGGCATTGTTTTCGGCTGTCGTATGTGCGATATAGTACGTGTGTGTCGCACGCGGCTTGCGTCATTTCTTGGTTTTTGAAGGAAGTATCGGGGAACTATTGATTGGTGCTATTAATATTATTTTCGGACCCCGCATCAGTTTTGTTTTGCTGTTTTCCTCCTACTTATATCCCCGTAGAAGGCTCCTTGTGCCGCTTTTTGTGTGACCGCGGGCTAGAATTGTTGCAGTGGACTGTCAATGAAAAAGATTATATCGTACTCGTACTTACTTGTATCATGTGCTGGTACGTACGAGAGTACCATATCCCTCGTTGTAGTCTCCCTCCTGGGATTCGTGGTCATCGGTCTTGGCCTTCTTGCAAGCCCTTCGTTCACTGGTCGACATGGCACAGGGGTACTATACAGTAGTAAGATAGAGGGTGTATGGAATCGTCCAGACTGGGCGCAGTTTAAATGGGGAGTCGCTTGGGTGATTTTCGCAGGCACGTTAAGGGGACTTGTTTATGTACGTCGCGCAGCGTTGACTGTGTATGGAAAGGGTTGACCAGGCGATGTGTCCTCTCGTCCGGGCTGGTGTGCGCACTGTACGTTCGTTATACCGTGCCAGGGTCGGGAGCATGGCGCGTTTTGGGGTTGGGGGGTGGTGGGGTTTGGGAGGGAGGGTGTCGGGTGTTGGGGCAGTCGTTGTGCAGGGTTCTTAGTCCAGGTTGGTGTGCGTAGTGTACATGCGTTGCACCGTACCGGGACGGAACGTTCGCTGTTTTTCGGGACCTTTTAAGGCCTCCGCCCCTTTGTGATGCTTCTGTTGGAGGCTGGCGCTGCTTGATAAGCAGGCGCCATGCCACACGGGAGCATCGTACCTGCTGCGTTTACAGAATGCTTGGTTAAAGTAAATCTCTGCCTGGTGTGCGCAGTGCAGCTGTTGTATGATATGTGCGCTGCACCGTGCCGGGACTGAAAGTCCTGGCTGGTATGCGCAGTGCAGCTGCTGTATGTGCGTTTCACCGTGCCGGGATTGAGCTTGCCGGTGTAATGCCGGTGAAATCGCTTGGCACGGTCGTGGAACCCTCTATAATACTATGGGACCGGTACTGTACCCAATAGTGCCGGTGTCCGGTATACTGCCGGTCTCGTTGGCTGGCACATGCCGGCACTATAGGGAAACCACCACTGTATGGACTTTTGCGCCTTCGTCTACGCGGTAGTTGGGTTTGTCGGCATGCAGCAACGAGAGAAGACAACCCGTTCCCAAAAGTGTCGATATAGGCACGAGGATATCGGCCACATCCCTCTCGGGATTGGCGCTTGTTCGCCGACTTGGAAGGACGTTAGAATAATGGTTGCCTCGTGCGAGAGGGCCACATATTCTTGTAGCGGGCGTAGTGATCCAAACTGGTTACTACCGGCCTCACTGTAGAATCACGCTTCACGTGGTGAGTGGATTAGAGATTTGGGTGTCTTTGGCAGGCTTTGGGAACGCTTCACCCAAAGTAATACCGTACAGCACTAGTAGACGTTAGAAGAATGGTTGCCTCGGGCGAGAGGGCCACATATTCTTGTAGCGGACGCAGTGATCCAAACTTGTTTGCGCTGGACTCATAGAATCACGCATCACGTGGTGAATGGATTAGAGGTTTGGGTGTGTACGCTTTTTTTTTTCGAGAAGCAATACCGTACAGCAGTACTAGTGTTTTGCTTTTACTCTTGGCGTAGGTTCGATACGTTACGTCCTACCCCCTGGGACCGGCCAACCTTACCTTGTCGTGTGAAAGTCGCCCTCCGCGTTCCTGGTACAAAATTTCCCTCCGTTTGTTTCAGTGGCGGCCCGTCGCGACGAGGTTGCTGTCTCAGTTATTTCGTTTTTTCTTGGGGTACGACATACCGATTGGTCCATATGACACGTTGCTGTTTTTTTTCCTTCCGTGGCGACGTTTTCCTGCGTGTGGGTCAGCTTGGTACCGTGGTGTTACTTCATCCTCGAAGCGTTGACGGGACTTCCTCGTGTGAACAGTGCTGGGGTGCAGGGGTACCGGTAGATACGCAAGTAGATCATGTATACATTATGCTCTTCTCGAGCATACATGTAGACATCATAAAGAGCAGGCTCAGGTGCACAATAAAACAAATCCCGACATCCCAATATCCCGCTACAACAACAGTACTGTATAGCCAGCCTGTTGGAACTCCCTAATATCATCAAACCGTCGTCGTTTCCACATCATGATACAAGCACAATCAATATCCTCCCTGTTCTGTAATTGGTACGGCGCGACACCATGTTATCATTTTCTCAAGATAAAACGAGTCAATGAAAAATCTAGGTGGAAGATTGAACGCGGTAAATCTGAGGTTTGTGGAGAGTTACTGAATCTTTGGTCGGATGGGAGAGAGGGGATGGGGAAAAGGGTTGAAAGGGTGGTTGGGGTCCAGTTGGTTGAAGCAGAGAGACAGAGTCAGGGAAGGAAGGGTTGAGAGAGAAAGGAAGACTCTTAGTACGGGACTCTGCGTGACGGTGTGTGCGACCAGAGTTCTGGAAGTGGGTAGGAAGTAAGCGGGTTGAAAGATCCTCCCTGCACTGCTGTGACAGAAAGATTGCAGTAGCACAGTCCCTGAAAGTCTCTCCGAAAACCAAGAATCACAATCCAGGGACAAAATCCAGAACCAATCTTCAAGATCTAAAATCCAAAATCCAAAATCCGAAATCCAAAAATCTGAAGTCCAAATCCAAAGCCTGAAAACAAAAATCCAAAAACTCATTATCCAAAGTCCGAAAGCTCAAACATCAACCCGGTAACCAACACTCAGCCGCCGTTACTAGGGATATCTGCCCGCAGTAATCAAACGGTCATCAACTGGGTGAAATAGGGTCGAAACGAGTGTACTGACAGTCAATAGTCCCAAAACTCACTACAGAATCAGACAACTGCTTCCCGGCTGTGCACACACCAATAAATCTTCAACACAGAAATATATCATAAGAATATCAACATTAAAAATATTCCGACCAAAATGACATATTTCCACTCCATGATTCTCCAAATCCCAAACCACCCACATCCGAGCCAAAATAGGTTCATGTTACGTAGTCAATGAAATGCAGAAAAATATTTATTCCAAAAGTTCACAATCAGCTAAGATATGACTTCCGTTCTGAAATCAACCCACAAGTCATAAAATTCTAGTAAGTTCTTCCTGCATTCTGATATTTTTGCTGCTACTCCAAACCCCCATTGACCTGCACCTGCAGACAGACCTGGTCCTGTATTCACTGCTCAGCTCCCAGGATTGCCCCCTCGGGTATCAATTCTAAATCCCTTTAGGGTTTAGTTTCTATTCCCCAGGCGGCTATTTTTTCTTGACCGCAGTGGTTTGAAAGCGGTGGAGTGATCGCAGTTTATTGAAAGCGGTTTATTGAACGCGGTTTTCTTACAACCGCTGATCAAGCTCGGTTCAAGAAGGCGACGACAACGCACTCTCGGCGGTGCCCTAACACATGTCACCCGCCGCTGCCCAGGGAGTTTCGTGGGTTTTCTCCGTGAGCTCGGCGCGGAATCCCAGCCCGCGCCCGCAAAAATGGACCTAGCATACTGGTGCAGTCCAGTACGTTGATTACTTGACTTGATGAAAGACTGGTGGAGTATTGCCAAGACAATAGAACCCAGCATACAGGCCCAGTCCAGTATATACTGATTGCAGACGAACCCAGTACCATCGTGTCATGAGAAATTGCCTCTATTTTCAAGTCAAAATGAGATCGCCAGAACACAGATCTTGAACGCTCGAGATGCTATTATTATCTATCTATTATTATATATAGTTCACGTGATGCCCACTTTTTAACTTAAAAATAGAGTTAAACTTTGATGATCACGTCTACTACTTAAAAACACAGTTGAGCTCTGGCGTTTTTTTCCATGCTGTGATGCGCACGTCTACAACTTAAAAATATTAGAGTTGTTGAGCTCTGGCCCATTTTATAAAAATTAAACAAAAAAAGTTATCTCTCAAATGAAATAGAAACACCTCTTGTTACACGTCGCGGGTTGGCACAGTACAACTCCAGAATTACAAGCGCAACGGCATATTAAGCTCCCTCGTGCCACCGTCGAAGGTCCCGTCGCTTTTGCGATCGAATGAAAGCCGATATCGGTGACAGTGATTTTTTATAAAAATATAAAAATACCCCTAGCAAAGCCTTTCACAGGCTACAAGAAGAGGCGGTGGACAATATTTTCGATGTACGTAGAGACATTACATACTGGTAGTACGTCAAACCACAGTAGTATTCCAACTTTGCTCACTCATTTGTCCAACCAAGCACCTGAACCTCTCCTCTCCTCCACCTACATATATTTGTATGGCATTTTCGCGACAAATACGTCGCTCGTGACGGATATAGGTCGGCGATTGGCAATTCCGCTGGATGTCTCCAGCTTCCAGCTACCACAAACCACGAGGGGCATCTTTTTATATGCGGCGCTACTATCCGAAGAGCTAAACGCGGTACACCAGTTAGTTCCAAATAATTTCTCCGAAGAGCAACATACGCAACAGCAGAATAGTTCGTTTTCCTTTAGTGCGGCCACCGCACTAAATCGGAACCTTCACACCTCCACATCACTATGATACGTACAGAACAGCAGCAGTACCAGCTACCAGCATACAGGACAGCAGGTCAGGTGCTCAGGGGTTAGGGTTAGGGTAGGAGCTGGGGGGTCGGGGGTATCGCTGCACCGCCGTCCTACGCGTAAGTTTCGTCGGACTTCGGTCCCCTCGATAGTTTGGCGGAATCTTGTGCTCTAGTAGTGCAGTGTGGTGGATGGTGTCGTAGAGCAATGATCGTGCGTTATCCTCTAAATGCTGTTAGTTTGCTGGAAATCGCCCAGATACTAGCTAAACAGTCCGTCGTAGGAAGGATCATTTAGCCAAAAAAAGACAGACTGTAGACATTGGCCTGGCGTGTACATTGGTGGAGTAGGTGTACGTTAGGCACGTATGTGATTAGTATTATTACAACAACTCCACTTTACTAAACATGCAGACTCCCAGAAAACAGTATACCGTGTAAATTTCAGACGGTGTGACGACGTAGAAAATTGTTTTTTTGCCGTGTGAACAGATTTTATTACCACCTTAAACTGGCGTATAAAACAACGGTATTATACCGTTTGATGGCATGTGGTTTTCCGGACTTTCAGACAGACGGACAGCTCGACGGTTTATTAGGTGACAGACAACCTCAATAAACTGAGGAACAGGGTACATGTCAAACATAGATACCGAACGGTTGTTTTCAGGCTGATTGGTTGATGCATTAAATTACTGTTTGTAGTGCAGCACCAATAATGCATGCCATTGGACGCGTGCTGCGATAGAGGCAGCACTTTTTTTTTGGCTAAAATGTTTTCTGAAGGGGCTCCTTAACCCAAAATCGTCGGAATTTCGTTATATTTTTGCAAAAAAAATCGTTGTATACCTAGGCCATGGGATTCGTTCGTCCAGTAGGACTTATATTTTTCCCCAAATAAGTTCTTGGGAGAGGTATTATAGAGCTCAAATGAGGAGCCCCAGAAAAAAATTGGTGTACCTCTACCGCAACATGCGTCATTGGTCTACTTTTCCCTAGGTGTTCATATTTATGGTAGGATGGAAGCATGGGTTTTTCGCACATAAAAGCACGCTAAATACAATCAAACTACGAGAGAATGCTACAAATCACGTGACTACGTCATCGCTGAACGCAGCACACAGCAGACCACACACACGCAATACATAAATGTAGTTCGTGGCGTTTGTCGCTTGCATGTCACCGAGTGTCGTTACATCGCAGCTGCAAAGTCAAGTGCAATGAATTGAGACCCCTAACAAGAGTATATATACATCATGGGTGTACCACCGCACGTATTGTTTTGTGTGGTCTAAGAGGCCACACTGCTGCTGCTGTCTGCGAGGCTGATAGTTTGATACATAAAAAATACATCAACTTTGGATCCGGAGACTGCAATCAGTTAGCACCGGGGAACCGACTGGCTATAGTTCAACTCACGTTTGTTGCTACACGTCGTCGACGACACCAAAGATAAAAATAGAAAATCCGAGAACACGCACAACCAATGTAAGCACTTCATCTTGCCATATTTAGACGGTTGGTTGTGCTATTTTGTTCATTCATTTGTCTACAGACAATTTTTATGCCGGACACGGCGACAAATCGCACCCTCGCCTTCGAAAAGCTACTACTAGTATGCGTCGGGTGGGTGATGGGATGGAAGGAGCAATGGTGGTTGCAGTGCAGCGGCAAGCAGCACAGCGGTCTAAACTAACGTGCAACATGTATTTCGAGATTGACGAATGAAACAAACAAAAAAAGCAGCAGCAGAAAGAAACATAAAATATAACGAAGCGAAGACAAGCGTAAGCAAAAGCTCGCGCACAAATAATAATGAGGAATCTGTACCTATCCTAACGGGGATAGATGTTGGTCTGCGCCAAGACTTATAAGATCACCCCCCCCCCCTGCTCCCCCGTGCACCACCACCACCCCAAAAAAAATGGATGGTGAAAAGGAGAAAGGAGAAACACAAGGGGGTGGGGTGGAGCAGGGGGGGGGGGGTAATAGAACCAAACAAACGACGACCAATTCCTGTGTATATCGCAATCAAAACATCGTCAACTAACACCGACCGGACAACAACAAACACCATACACCTACCGCGACAACCATCATCCCACTTCACCCTACTACAACAGCATTTCTTCCTTCCGTCTCTCTCTTCTACCGCGTTGCGCAGCCTTTTCCCCTACTACAAAGACTCAGTATCACCAGCTGCAGTAATAGTTGCATCGATACCAACCTAGAATAGAGCTAAAAAGAAATTCGCCGGCCGAGCGCTGTATGTCACGGGGATATATATTTCGTGACACTACGCGGCGCACAGCAGCAAGTATAACAGCAGAAAACAGCAAAAAAACAAAAAAAAAAGTAGGGGCATAGTGGTGAGTTATCGCAAAGAAGGCAAGCCAGCAAAGCAGCCAGCCCTGCGATGTACTAGTACCAGGTACACGACACCGTACGCTCACCGGGACAACATAGGTCGGTCACCTAACGTAAGCAGTAAGTGACCAACCAATGACACAGAGATGGAGGACAGACAGGCAGACAGGCGTTCGTTCCGCCACAAATAACACAACAACCCATGAATTGTTGTTCGTGATCCTCCTCCTACCTTCTTTCTCTTAGGACACCACACACACAGATGGAGTTGGGAGGGAAGTGCCATAGAGGAGCTTCTTCCTTACCATCATCGGTACGAGAGACGTACGAGAGACGTCTCCTTTTCTCTCCCTCCGGGAAGCAGATCGTAGGAGCAAAAAAGCAGTTACTCTCCACTACCCTACCCAGCACAACAGTCAAAAACTTCCAGCAAATAGCACCTCTCTCCTCTCGCTCCCCCCTCCCCTCTTCTCCGAACGCCACCAGTTCACGCCCTGTTTCGGGGAAAATATCGCGACTACTATGGTCGGCCGGCGACACGCGTACGGCTGCAGCTACGATGACGTGTTGTACTGTATGTCGTGATGGAGAAAACAAACGCCATGCACAATTCAACACATCAGAAATACTACTATCGAACCATTTATCCCTCCTCTCATCAAAACACGCCTCCGCTGCCGGGTCGAGGAAACCCAGGACCAGCACGCGCAGCCGCGGATACAGGTGGTAATATTTCACGCCCATGACCATATCGCGCACAGAGACTGTCGGGTACAAGCGCATGCGCACCATGCGCCTCGCCTTTGTATTCAAGGAGCGACCCCACTACTCTCCTTCTCCACGCAAGCCCTGAATTTGCGCGCCACTACGTATTGCTCCCGGTTTCGGATACACATAACCGCCATAAACAAAGCAACGAGACGCCTATCCGACCCCAACCCGCCCTGACGAAGACAATAGTCAGTCAGCGCAAGGGGTCGTCGAACCGAACTAAGGCGCGTGTCCCCCGTTTCGACAGCCCACGACTCATCGCGATCCCTGATCGCACCCCTCCGAATAATCAAAACAATCAAAACTACCGATGCTACCGCCCCCCTCTCCCCCTGCCCAATCCGTTTGAGCATTTGCGGATGCCCGGCCCCATCACTATGGCAAAAAGGCTCGCCACTCCGTTTCGTGGCCGTCATTTTCCGCAATCACAGCAAAGCTAAGTACTATATTGAAAATTGCCGCTCTCTTTCAGCCCCAACCCACTCCCCCCCTCCCCCAAACATCAATCCTCGTCCCGCGCGTTTCCTAACTCGGGTTCCAGTTTACCATGCCCATTCCCATTCCCATCCCCACCCCCCAGTCTCGCTCCCACCCTCTTCACGCTGTCTATGTCGGTAAAAAGGAGTCGATGCACCGTTGCAGGTCGCTCCCAGAACCCACCGACGCCGAGCGTACTCGGACTATGGGTGGGGTATTAGCCGATAGAAATTCCTGAAGGAGGGGGCAAAAATAGATTTCTCTCTTCCAAACATTATGACAAAAAGTGTTGTGTCTTTCCCGCTCTTGGGGTACTTAGTTTTTCCCACCGCGCCGCCCCAGTCGCGGCGCTAACAGTAGTACTCCCGCACATAATACCGACGGCGAAATCTCCGCAAGAAGCGAAATCACGATCACCGCCGGAAAAAAAAAGGAGGAAAACACACAAAAACACAACGCCCCATCTTCATCACGGACGTCCTGTCCCTGTATATACCCCCCACACACAAAAACGAAACACAGAGCAAAATCTGGGGCGTCAGCATTTTTTCCTTTTCTTCCCTCGGCCGGCTTGATGAAACCGCCGACAACCCCCCAAACTTCGGCCTAAGCTTGGACCAAGCAAAGAGGACAAAGTAATCTAGAATTTGCAGACTCCGAAAAGGGTCGCCATTGTCCGCACAACCCA
>JAYJMJ010280742.1:0-11732 GCA_036873875.1 Laminaria ephemera
CCGTAACACGCGCGATAGGAGTATCACACACAGCTTGCAAAGATGAGTTTCGACGAAATCCTCGATCTCACAGCTGTATTGTATTTTTTAATTTTTTATAAAAACACATTCCATTCAAAACAATTATTAAGATGTACATTCTCATCGGAAAGGCCACTCTCGTTTAAGAAAATCGGCTGTTTGTGGTTTGCTACTTCTCATCGCACGAAACGATCAAAATGTATACCTGGTACACATTATCAAAGTACGCACAGCGGTATCATACGTACTACTATCAAATATTTATCTGGACTGTTTTCAATCATATCATCTGGGCCTTGATGTTTTCGTTATTTTAATGGCTTTTAGTATAGTACGTTAAACGCCATACAATAAAGCGCAAGAGTTTTGGCGTCTCTATTCTAAGATGTAAACTGATACACCTTTTAAAATCAAATCAACACCGATCTCTTTTTTGTTGGTTGCCAACACTAATAATTCGGATTTTTATTGGATACTCCCCCCCCCTGGCCCCTTACTGGACACGTATCAGGTACAAATAATAATAGGACGTTGCAACAAAATCTAAAACCTGCCGACAACGTTGTACGTTGTGTAGAGTTCCAAGCAGGAGATCTCATAATCAAACTGCTTTCTCGTACGTTGCGGTACCTTGTGTCCGTCAGCCACACGTACTGAGGTTGGGTTTCGCGACAATCTGCCGCAACGCACCCAAATTGTGACCTGTGTACACTATCTTATTAATGATCAATCGTGTAGAAAATGTCTTATACCCAACGCGAATCCCATCACGAAGAGGTTTTTTTTACAACGGTTCTCTGCCAAAGGCAGCCGACACACTCACTATATACGTTACGCCCGCCACCGCCCTCTCCCTCGTTGTCAGGCCTCTAGGTTTTTGTTGTTGGCATCTACAGCAGTGAGCAAGCATTACGCGGAGCCATAAACACAAATTGCCGCTTGGTTATGTTGCACTATGTTTGTAAAACACACCCGTCTGACTGAATCCTTCATAATGCGGTTCATCCCACGCAGTTGTGCCTCTAGGTTACGTAATCCTTCCATCAGGCCTCCCTCACTGTGTCGTCTCCCAGGTTTGCTTGGGAATTGCATCTACGGTAGTACATTGGAAGAACGACAAGTAGCCGATATGGATACTGTGAATCAATCGCATCAGTTGTAGCCATCAATACGGAATGTTGTCGGCATCACAAATTTTGTTCTCGGCGCCAATATACCCCCTAGATACAGCGACAAGTCCTCCCTCTGTACCCCGACCTGCGTGCAAACGAATTCCCCATCCTCAATATGTCCTAACCAAAGGTAAAAAACGGGACCCGCGATTGTAGAGGATGTACCGAGAGCACCATCATACTTCTACTGTTACTTCTTCGAAAATACAAGTTTAACTACTGCTGCTGCGGGTGGGAATATACTCCGTGTATCAAATTGGGTACCCGCGTAGGGATAGCGGAACCGGAGGAAAGAAATGGGCTTCATGCTTCATGGAGCCGCTTGTTTGAGCCGAGTGCCTGGCATGTCGACCCTGAGATTGGTGGAAGGGACATGCCGAAGTGAGCGGCAGCATCGTTGATTGATATGACGAAGTTTACGGGTTTTTAGCAGTGCAGGCTTCCTGCACGATCGCTGTGGAAGGTGTTTGGCGCAAACCCAGTTCGAACTGCCTAATCAGCAACGCATTTATTATAAATGCTAGCGGTCGTAGTCATTCGAGTATCCGTAGTGCTTGTACATGTACCACTATCGGGTGAATAAGTTTTCGTCGAAAACCTTTGCTGACTATGCACAAACCGGAACATACCTATGCCTCCCAATCCTTTAGAGTGGTGCCCTGCGGCCTGAACACGATGCCACGTACACTGACACACAAGGGCGGGGGCCCAGGTTCTAACCGTTGAAATGAACGATGGCAACTGGTCTCGTAGAGCGTCATAAACCCACACTACCATATTTGTCATGTTTCCTTTGGCTATAAACGTTCTAAGCGGTAGTCGCATTCTATCGTTTTGTGCTGAACCCCCAAAAAACAATCATTTGGGCCTTTCCCGTATCTTACCGTAAACCGACGTGATACGTGGTGTTATCGGTGACTTGCAGTTCAAGCCGACTTGAGCGTGGATCCCCTCACCACAGCTCTAGTGCACGCATCCGATGGAGATAACTGGTTCGTGTCGACTAGAAGCCTGCACATGGTGTGTTTGAACCTGTGCGCGGTCTGCAGGAACCCTGCGTTGTCGAACGTTGTGGTCACGCATGGCACGCCACGCCATTTATGGCTGTGTCGCAAGCAACAGGCGTTCCGGAAGAAACGCGGGTTCTCACGCATTCCGGCATTGAGCGCTAGATCAATAACCTGGGTGTTGTCTTCAGTGTATTTCAGAGGGCGGCATGTTAGTCGAACGACAATGCGGGTTCTGACTGCGGGAATGACGCGGCTGCTGCATTTGGGCGAGTCCCGCGACGGTGTCACGATACCCTCGTGGCCAGAGTCGCTTCGGGAGATTACGTTTGGACCATCGTTCAACCACTCCGTCGGTAAAATTGTCTGGCCAGCTTCCCTTGAAAGGTTAGGATTGGGGGAACAGTTTAATCAGCGAATAGAAGGAGCCGTGTGGCCGGGTGCGCTGACGCAGTTGACGTTTGGGCTCAACTTCGACCTACCTCTCGACATGGTGGTGTGGCCACCTTTAACTGCAATATTTTGCGTTTGGTGAGCATTGTTTTTACCAACCGATCGAGAGCGTCTTGTGGCCAGCCTCTCTTCAGGGTTTGGTATGTGGGAGACATTTCAGCGAGCGGATAGACCAAGCCAACTGGCCGGCGTCGCTTGAACACCCGGTGTTTGGACGCATGCTACGGTAGACGTGCACCCTGTTTTTTCTTCATCTCCTCACTTCAGGAGCTCTGAACCTCACCCGCAAACCGCAAACTGATCTTGAGTAAAAACTGAAAGTGCAACACGATGAACAAACCCATGGCCTTAGATATACAAAATAAACATGTTGCAAAACAAGAATGACATGCCGACGATTTTGGGTTTTAAGGAGCCCCGTCATTCAGAAACTAGAAAGTCAAAAAGTGCTGCCTCTATCGTAGCACGCGTCTTTGGTGAAAAATTGCAACCAGAGGGTACAAATAATTGTGTGGCCGGTTTCGCTGTAACATTTGACGTTTAGATCTTCTTTCAACTATTCAATCCGAAGCGTCGAGTGGCCGGAGTCGCTCAAGCGTTTAACGCTCGGTTCGAACTTCGACCAACCAAGCGAAAGAGTTGTGTGGAAGGCGTCGGTGAAGCGTTTGACGTTTAGATACGGGTACGACCTACCCGTCGATAAAGTGGTATGCCCACCTTCACTACAAGGGATGACGTTTGTTCGTTGGTTCAACCAACCGATCCGACGTGTCGCGTGGCCCCCGTCACTGAAGAGTTTAACGTTCGGCCGCAGAATCCACCAACCTATCGACTTGGTGATTTGGTCACCTTTATTGCAATGGTTGACGTTTGGCGATCACTTTAACCAACCAATCGAAGAGGCCGTGTGGCCGGTCTTGCTGCAGAATTTGGTGTTTGGAAGACGGTTTGACCAAGTGATCGACCAAGTTGAGTGGCCAGCCTCACTTGAACGTCTGGTGTTTGGTGAAAACGTCAATAAACGGATGCAGACAGTCACGTGGCCAGCTTCGCTGCTGTGTTGGACGTACGAATCTACGTACAACAAGCCAATTAATGGAGTCATATGGCTTGCCTCGATCAAATATATGATGGTTGGGTCAAAATCCCACCGGCCAAGCGGTGGGGTTATGCGGAGGGCGTCCCCCAAGCGTTTGACGTCTTGGTTTACTTTCAAACCAACCCATCGAAGACGCGAGGTGGTCATCTTCTGTTGAAGAGTTAGTGTTTGGTGATGACTTCAATCAACCAATTCAAAGATCTTCGGGCGTTAACGATACATTTAGGCGGCGTGCCGACCTGGTCGTGTGGCCGGCTTCGCTGAAGCACTGGACGTTCGGAACTTCCTTTGATCTCTTGATCAGCCGATCAAAGATTTCTTGTGGTCGGCTTCTCTGCAATATTTGACGTTCGGGTCAATCTTCAACCAACCAATCGACGAGGTTGTGTGGCCTCCATCGCTTCAGCGGTTGACGTCTGGGGCAAGCTTCAAGCAACAAATCGAACGTGTCACATGGCCGGGTTCGCTGCAGTCGTTCGAGTTTGGATCAGCTTTCAACCAACCAATCGACAGAGTTGTGTGGCCTACATCGCTGCAGGGTTTCAGGCTTGGGGCACTTCGCCGTGCCCATCCAGGGTGTCGTATGTGCTGCGTCACAGCGAACATTGATGCTTGGATCGACGTCCCATCACCCGATACAACGATCCAAGCCAACGTTTGGCCGGCATCTCCGCAGCAATTGACGTTTCGGGTTTACCTCGTGCGGGCTATAGACAAAGTCGTGTGGCCATCGTGCCTGCTGTATTTAACGTTTGGCCCATCCCTCAACCATCCAATCAGCAACGTTGTGGGGCCAGCCATGCTGGTGAACATCAGGTTTGGGGTAGATTTCGATCAGTCCATCGAGGGGATCAAGTGGCGTGCATCGCTGAGGCGTTTGGTCTTCGGTGCTGGCTTCAACCAGCCAATCGACAGGGTGGAGTGGCCTGCGGCGCTGCAGTATTTAACCCTCGGTAACCGGTTTGACCAGCCAATCGAAAAGGTCAAGTGGTCGGCCTCGTTACAGCATTTTCCTGTTGGTAAAACCTTTGACCAGCCAATCAATATGGTCAAGTAGCCGCGCTCGCTGCAGCCTTTAACCTTCGGAAAATGCTTCAACCAGGCCATCGACAGGGTCCTGTGGCCGCCTTCGCTGCAACATTTGGCGCGTGGATCAAGCTTTACCGAACCTATCCACGAGGTATCGGGGCCAGCTGCGCTTTGTCATTTGTCGTTTGGAGCTGGCTTCAACCAGGCTATCGACACGATTGTGTGGCCTGCATCGCTGCAGCGTTTGGTCTTTGGGGTTAGCTTTGACCAACCAATACGAGGATTCCGACTCACACCTCCGCGGCAACAACTGTCGTGTGGTTTCACGTTTGACGAGACAATCCAGCATGCCGTCGTGCCGGCCTCGTTGGAGCATTTAGGGTTTTGGGTTGGCTTCAACCGGCCCATGGATAAGGTTGAGTGGCCGGCTCCGCTCCTGTCGTTGGAATTCGGCGCATCCTTCAACTAGCCCATAAGCAAAGTTGTCTGGCCGACGATGTTGGACACGATTTGGTTCGGGTTCGACTTCAACAAGCCCATCGATCAGATCGTGTGGCCAGCATCGCTGAGGCGTTTGAAGTTTGGGTATCGTTTCGAACAACCTATCCGAGGAGTCTACTGGCCTACTTCGCTGGAACGGTTGACGTTCGGGGCGTCCTTGAACCAGCCATTCAACAACGTTATGTTACCTACGTCGCTGAAGCGTTTTAAGTTTGGGATGTTCTTCAACCAACCGATTCAAGGCATCCGGTGGCCGTCTTCGGTAAAGCGTTTGTCATTTGGGCATAGCTTCGACCAACCCATCAATGGCGTCGTATGGCCGGCCTCGCTGGCGAGTTTGATATTTGGGTATCCTTTCAATCAGCCTATTCATGAAGACGTCGATTGGCCGTCTTCTTTGCCGCATTTAGAGTTTGGGCTCCTCTTCAACCTTCCCATCCATCAAGTAGTGTGGTCATCCTCACTAAAGTGTTTGTGTTCGGTTCTGCGTGCCGTCAGACGATCGAAATGGCCACGTGGCCGGCTTCTTTGGTGAAGCTGACAGTGGCTAGGGTCGAGCAAGATTTTCACCGATTAGTCAGCCAAGCCCTTAAGGCACCAGTTGGGAACGAGTTTAATCGTCGAATTAATCCGCTATGGTTTTGTGTGAGGCTGCATTGTGTTGACGTACGTATCGCGTTTTTTGTTCTTTGTTTTCGGTCAATGATGGCGATTGACAGATTTATCTGCAGTAATTGGTGTTTGTGCTATCATAAGCCGAGAATTACTTTGTGTCCATTGTGAACTGTGCGAGTAGGTATGGACGAGCTGTGCTTCTTGCCAAAAAGAGGTCGATGCCGCTTGACCCACCTCCCTGCCGCTCTGGTCGGATAGAGATTTGCCAATCAATTTCCAACTCGTCTTCGGGTTTGCGTAAGGCTGTTGTTGCAAGAGCACGGAATGGAGCCTCGGCCGATCAACCTGTACGTGCTTCCTGCCTCGCTCGGAAAGCCTTCGGTTGGGCCACCGATGAACCAACCCTACTAATATTTGCTGCATAGACCACTTCGCTGATCCAAACGAAGTTAACGGGAGGATACTCATTCAGTCAGTCGACCAATCCAATCGTTCGTGGGTACGGCGTTGCTTCAACACTTGACGCCTGCGAGGAAAACAATACACGGTAAACATTGCCCCTTTCACACCATGGAGGCCTTGCTAGAAGGAGTTTTTAGCCTGTACGGAGTGTTCCAGGGGTTTGTTTAGTCGGCAACTGATAGCTTGCTTTCCTGGGGTCGTGTGGTCTAATCATCGAGGTGCTGAGCGGAAATACGTTTTGCATGAAACCCCAGATCGACAACATTTATTTCATGTATACAATGTTTGCCTAGGGGTATACGTATGCTATACTCGACTACCCCCAGATACATTTCGTGTCATCTATATACTCTAAACATTATTATTTGAGGTGTTTATAATTTCAGCGGCCTAAATCTGTTGAAAAAGCATTTTTCGTGGTTTCTTTTGTACGTGTGAGCTGGGAGGTGTTAACTGGCAGACAACATGAACTACGCTTCGGGGAGGGTACGGGTGTGACAAGGTATCAAGTGGATGCGCAATCCTACTCAATGCACGATTACAAAGTTCAACGTGCAACGGAAATATCAATCATGATATTTAATCGGGATAAAAATATATTGAGGCAAATATGGAACAGGTGTTGGTCCAGGATTTTGGAACTGAAATATCTTGAAGCGAGAGTCGCCCTCTGAAGCATTGCCCTTTTCACCGTATTCAAAGAAAGGAAAATATCAGGCGATACAAACTACGTTGAGAATACTGAGAAAAGGAGATGTCCTCGTGTCGCACGACTCGGTCACGGGCAACTAGGGCGAGTTCCCCGCCGACATCCACCGCGTCCGCGGGGGCTACGCAACCTCCTGGGTCGACGCCGGCTCTACGAGCAGTGGTGACCCAGCCGGTGCCGGCCTTAGCGCCACAATCGGATATGTACAACTACGCTGTTATCACTGGTAGGTCGGAGGGGCCTGGAGTCGCATTGTTAGTGTCTGTGCTGCCGTCATGTTTCCTGGATGGATCGCCTGGACACGAAGCATCACTTCGACGTTCGCTTCGTAGTTTCGTTGAAAAAGAAAAGGGGACATACGATCTGCCACTTCCAACGTATGATTTGTGTATTGATACGCAGAACTTAACGTGTATTGACATCCAGTTTAGTTTATCTTGAATGCATGCGGTAAGTGAACTAGGATGAATGGTTCCGGAACCTCGACGTTCGCCAAGCTTACGTGCGGCCGATCCTTCCCCTGGCTCTACCATTGTCCGCCGGCGAACGCGGCTGGGTGGACACAGGCGCGATGCCCGCAGGCTCGAGCACGCTGCCAGTGGGAAGACGTACCCCGGGACGCGAAGCAAGGGCGGTTACGACGGTTGCCATGGCGTGCCCCGGTATGGAATGCTGGTACGGGTGGGAGTGAGTTTGTACCAGGCCTTCAGCGGAAACACATAGAGAGTGTTGGGACGACGTAGTCCTGCAGGGATACCCGCTCCGCGACGAGTTACAGAAGTGTCATATTTGCGCGAAAGAGGTAGCGTACACAGCTTTCTAATTGACTCTTGTCCTCCTGTCGAGGGTCGTCGAAGGCCTTCCCGTATATCGTAGACCAGTTTCCGGGAGCAGTTTGTGCAAATCGTATCGCGCCAGCGCCCGCGGGATTCGTGGAAGCTGATATGCAATCTCTCGTCACTCGAGGGGGCGTCGTGAAGTGGACTGACGTCCGGGGCCCGGCGGGGCCCGCGCGGCCGCGTCTGATACAAGCGCTGTCCCTAGAGGAGACTAAACCACGGCTTATTTACGACGCCCGGCCGCTGAATCAGCGATGCAAATCCATCCGTTTAACCACGGATACGGTCACGGGTGTAGCTAACGTCGCCTCTGAGGGCTGCTTTCAGGGGTGTCGTTGAACGATTTATCTGCCGTGCATCATATCTTGTCAAACCCGGATTCGTGGCCGCTTTTTGGACTGGCATATCAGGATGTGGAATAAGTTTGGTGTATTTTGCCTTTTGGGTGGACCGATAGTCCGCATGTGTACCATTCCTTGAGTGAGGCGAAGGTGGTGTACCTTCGGTCGAGAGGAATCCCGGCCCTAGCCTATCTCGATGACTCGTGGTTAGGGAACTTTCAATCAACGTATGACCAACCGGAGCGCGAACAAAGGCTAGCGGCAGCGGAGGCCATTCACCTAGTCATGTTGGTATCATTTAAGCGCGGGTTCTTTTATCTGTTCAGAAGTGCAACTTGCGGCCGATGCGGATCCAGCGGTACTTCGGCATGTTGTGTGATTCAGAAACCGCCATATTTCGCGTCTCAGAGAGCAATTTGGACGCGCTGAAACAGTTGCTACGCACCGCCCTCGACGAGGGTGAGCTATCGTTTCGTACCCTTGAGCGCATCGCGGGAAAATGCATGAGGTTGACCGTGGCTGTTCGCCCGGCGTCGTTATGAACCCAGGCCATGTTTGCCGTAGTGTCGAAATTAGAGAAACAGGCACTAGTATAATATATTTGACGAGAGATTCCCATGCAGACCTGCTGGGGGAATTCAAGCAGTGAGTGAACATTGAATCAACCTCACAAGAAGGACCGTGGCAAAGGGCACGGCACTTCACCGCTGTTCTAACCGGCACGGCGACGGATGCATCTTCCATCGGATGGGAAGGTGTAGTAAATGCGAGCTGGGGCCATTTCCGCGCTGGGGGGGCGCGTTTTCGCGGCATTGGCTATCTAGGCACATTAACAGCAAGAAGATGTACTCGTTGTGCCATGTGTTGCATGAGCTCTCCATGCGGTACTCCGAGTCTTTACGACGCACGCAAGTTCTCATTGATGTCGACAACCAGTCAGTGGTTGGAGCTTTTAAGCGAGGGCGAGCCAAGGACCGCGAAACACATGCGTTGATGGAGCATCGTTTTGACTTGAGGGTAGAGTACGGCTTCCTGTTGACACTGAAGTGGATCCCGACCGCCGCTAACGGCGTCTCGCACCCGATCTCGCGTTCGTCACAAGAATCAATCATTATTTTGCATCCCGACGTTTTTAGCGTGCGTGGGACGAGCTGGGACTGTTCAACATCGACCTCATGGCATCTACAGCATCCGCACAGCGCATTCCTCGGAGTACCCAACCATCGCCGCTTTTCTCCCAGTACGATTGTAAGGGATAGTCAGGGGTAGACGGGCTGGCGCAGAATGTATCGAAAGTACCGGGTACGGGAGAACAAGCGTTCGGTTGTTGTTTCTCTCCACCGATCATGGCGGGGCACATCGTACAACACTGAACAGAGTGCCAGGCGCACGCAGTCATTGTAGTTCCCGATACGCACGCGTACTGGGTCCCGTTAGTGCGGCAGGCAATTGTTCACTCATTCGAGGTCGTACGGAAGGCCACGTTTTGGTGTTTTCAACGGCCTAGCCAAGACGGAACACTTCGGGAATGGGCGTATCCAAAATCGGCGATGAGAGCGTACAAAGTGGATTTCCGTACGTCGGGAAAAAAAAACCCTTTCTTGTATCTCTTGTATGATATGTCACTAGTTGCTCCATCGCCGACGCGTCCTTATCCCCCATTTGGATTTTACGATTTGTGTGCTGCACGACGCGGGGGTGTCTGTGGGAGCTACTCGCGTCCGGGACATTGTCCAGTGCGTACTATGCACAACAGTAGAATAGGGAACGTCGGGTGGTTTTTCTATTGCTTGTTCTGCGGGACGCAGCCATATCGGGCACAATGGATTATGCGTGACCCGGAGGCACCACTAGTACGGATCGACGTCGCGAAAACCTGAAGCCCGTCAAGCGACCGTTTTGGCAGCAATGTCAGAGCGGCCAGGTCAGCGGCGTAAAAGCAAGATAGGCGTCGAGTTCGATGCGTGCCTCCAGGCGAGATCGAGACGGCGCCGAAGCTGGGCAACGGCAACACCGGAAGAAGTGTTTGATTGGTGCTGTTTCCTATAGTCGTAAGGCAATGGCACTACGTGGGTACACGATCGATCTTGCCCCAACGTCGGACTAGCGAGCGGCGGTACATGGCCTCCGGAGAGAGTTGTTCTGAGCGATATGCGGCCGGATCCATGGATAAAGGTTGCGTTTCTACGTTGAGAATGATCATGCGTGAACAGCTGGGTAAGGTAGAAGAATGTGACCCGGGACTATAGAAAGAAAACCTCTGCAGCAGCGCTCTAGTCGAATTCTAACTTACATTTGTTGGCGAGGAAGAAAAGAAGGTAGGAATACCCGCGAAGCAAGCAGCGCCGATGCTGGCACACCCTAACCCATGGGGATTCGTGCACAGCTTGCCGAATCGTTATCCCAACGAATCGCAAATACTACATACATCGCTCTTTATTCCCTGGCTTTTTACTCGATGCGGAGGGGTTTCGACCTATCCTACACCTTGGGTTCGCGGGTCTTCCGGCTACCTGATTCGGCGGGACTGATTTTTTACTTCCGTATCGGGACGACACTGCCGAAGTCCGCTGAATCATTGGTGATTTTGGCAGACACGGACCGATCGCAAATCTGTGCTTTACAAGCGGTAACAGTATACATCTCTGCTGCTCTTGCTATCGGGTGGGACCTATCGGCGGGGCACTTGTTACTGGTAGTGTAATTGGACAGGGGACAGGGAACAGTACCACTGACGACCCCCCGTATGACGGTCGCATTGCAGGCGCACCTGCGATCGGGGGGAATATCAGACCATTTTATGATGCACTCATTTCGGGTAGGCGGATCGCTTTGCAAGTCGCTGGTAGGTATTGCAGCAGAGGAGATCGTGAAGATCGGAGGTTGGAAGACGGAACACGTAGCACGATATTACATTGGAGCTACTACTAGTGCTTCGACGGCGACCTCTAAGCGAAAGCGCGATGAAAGCGCTAAGCGAGGACCGACAGCAGGTACGCGACAGCGATTGACTTGCCATTGTCCCCGGCTTTCCGGGATGATTTCTCCACGTGTAAGCCGCGGTAGATTGGAGGTATGGTAAAGCTTGGGAGAGACGTCATGCCCATTCCAGTGGTCTACGTAGAGTATGTACAAAGACTCAACGAAGTGTGGGTCGGATCACTGTCTGGGGCAGGAGGCCTCATCTAATCCAATACATACTTTACATTATACGCGAAGGAGCAGAAATAATACTTCAGTAAAATCAGGACAGAATCTACGGAGGAGCCAAACATGGAACAGGTGTGGGTCCTGGATTTTGGAACAGAAATATCTTAAAGCAACAGTCGCCCTCCGAAGCATTGCCCTTTTCAACGTATTAAAAGTGAGGAAAATATCAGTCGATACAAGCTATACGAGCGGACAATGAGCGTAAAGCACTACGCACCATCGTTGGAATAATAGGGGGGTTGGAGGCCAACGCCCGACGGTGGGGGTAAGAGCC
>JAYJMJ010280761.1:0-11730 GCA_036873875.1 Laminaria ephemera
AAAAGTCCCTACGAGTACGAGTATGCACTCGGGGGGGCTCGAACCCGCGACATTGGCCTTAGTGGTTACGCGGTTAACCCACTAGACCATCGAGGACGCCGACAGGACCTATACCGTACCATGCGTGGGAAGAAAAAAAGCAAAACTGCTAAAATACGTTATAAGCGGGTTTCGAAGTTGTATTACAACTTGTGCCCTATACCATACCATGCGTCGGAAGAAAAAAAACAATACTGTTAAAATACGTTTTAGGTGGGTTTCGAAGTCGCATTTCGCCTGGCGAACAGAATGACACGAAAACCTGCATTGCATATTTTCCCCAATGTCTTGTGCTCTGCCCCCAGCAACTACCTGGTGTCCCGCTCTTGATTCTCCCTATCGCCTTTGAAGCAGCACTTCAATACGCAGCTAACCTCCCTTCATTGTTTGACTCCCAATTTGCGTCAATTTTCTTGACGTATTACATCATATCCGTTTTCCATTTTTTTTCAGTTTTACTTTCCAGCTTCTGGACAAGGCGTGGTCACAGGTGTCGTCCCTTCTCCCCGCCGATACCCGTGTGAACCCTTCGGGTCGTGATTTCTATCATTTCACGTCAAGGAAACGCGGAATCGTGGCTATCACACCAACGTATCACGAGCAGGCTGCCATGATACCTGACAAATACCTGAACCGTCACAGTAACGAGTAGCGCAAAACTAACTACGTTGCGTCCGTTATATCGCCACTGCTGCAATAAGGCTAATGAAGACGGCAAGTGTTGCGCAAACGGCGTTCCTGCTAGCCCTGACAGCCGGAACCGGAAGCGCGACCAGGTACTTGACAACCGTCAAGAACTTCGGCGTGAGCTTCAAGGTCTACTGGTGGGACGATGAGCGTAGTGAGCCTTACCGAATGTCGTTTACGAAGAGGGGCATTTACTCGGCCTACACCTTCAACACTTTGGGCCAGTTGCAAACCATCACTGTGGAGGGCGAAGAACAAAGCTTTTCCACCAGCATTAGGTCTTCCGGTGACACATCAGACATCGAATCCAGGAAGCTCCTAACCATGCACGAGGAGTTGGAAGCCGACGAAATGGAGTTGGAACAAGACCACCACCGCCGCCGCCTTTACCCCTGCTCGGATTGCGAGAACTCGTGGGACACACTGTGCGACACGGGCCTCTCGGACGTGTGCGCCGTTGTGGCGTCGGGCGAACTGCGCGGGGACGCCCGAACAGCAGTAAAAATATTCTGCACGAAGTTTACGAAAGAGTGCGACGCCGCTTCTGGGGGAGAAACTTGCGCAGACGACTGCACGGTTGGTGAGAAAAGCCTCTACTAAGGTACTTCGTGTGGTAGATTGTTCCTTCCATTCTATCACCACGCTCGAAACCCCCTACTGTAATAAAATACCTGACCCCTATCTTGTCATTTCCGCCACGTGGTTCAGTGCCAACCGCCAGCGTGAAATATTCTTTCGCCGAACCGATTTCCTCTATGTAGTATTCGTTCGCTCCGCTGCCAATTATTTTTTGTAATTATCGGATTGGAGGAGGTATTTTGCCTCGAAGCAGGGGGGGGTCGACCTACATATCCACTGCGCTGAGTACGCGCTCAGCGTGGCTTCATCCTGGGTATGAAGTGACTGTTCAGACAAGTTATATATAGGGCGGTAGGGTAGGTTTTAATGTTTCTGTCTTTTCCCTGATTTCGTTGGAATGTAGGTTTGAAAGAAGTAATCATTCTGCTTTCGTATTATTATTCAATTCATGTCACCTTATTCGCACCTTACTTTGTCCGCCCTTGCATTAATCTCATTGGGGAACGATATTCCTTTTGTACCATTTCGCTCTGCTGCCAATCATCCATTGTAAGTATTGGATTGCATGAGGCCTCCTGCCCAAGCTGGTGATCCCACCCGTACTTTTCCGTAATTCATATGTCCCTCATTGACCACCTGTTTTGTGCTGCATCGTCTCACCTAAACGTCAAAAAATCGTTCTTTCAGCTACTCTACCATCATCCCGGGCAGAAAGATACATGTTACGGGCGATATCGAAAATGTGAAGGGTCCGCGTTGTTATGCATTTTGAAGTTCGAGTTTCGAGCTTCACCAGCCAACCCAGCTGATCCTGTAGCTAATACTCACATTGGCGCCGGTCTCGTCGACCCTTCGACAATCGCAGACGTCCCAGAAGATTGCGACCCTAACCCGTGCGAGAACGGAGGAGAGTGCTCCGCTGACCCCGCCGGCGGACATGTGTGCTCATGCGCATCCGGATACGGAGGCATGTCCTGCCAGATCGACACCTCATGTGAGCACCGCCGTCCCTTTGGTGTACAATCTGGATTAAGTAATACTCATGTGAGCACCGCCGTCCCATTGGTGTACAATCTGGGTTAGGTAATGCTATTAGTTATGAACGTCCTTTAGATATAGGTGATGTCCGTGCCGAAGCGACAGTTAGGAACGGCCTTTAGATATAGGTGGTGTCCGTGCCGAAGTGATACTCCTGTTGACCCATACCTACGCGAATACCATGCGACAAGATCAGCCAGAACGCATGTAAATCAATGTATGCGAACCTTTGTTAGTCTTGTTGGTGTGTACATGTTTGTTTGGGGGGATATCGTATTCTCTGTTCTCCTCGCAGCCATCACTATTGAGATCATCTGCAAGCCGAACATCCGACATATTTTCCGCTTGCTGTTGTGGGCACGTCCAAACATGTTCTATTTGTAGCTCTGGACTCGTTCTACATCGAGGTGGACTATCTTGGGACTTGGACGGATGCTCGCCAGGCCGTCTTCGAATCTGCTGCTGACAGGTAAAGCTCGTTACCAGCCAACTGTAAAACAACAACCAACCGCATTCGCACAGTCGCAACCTACACGGTGTGAACTGTCGCTATGATTGTTCTTTCTTGAACACCTCGGTGTAAGCATTGCTGTTTGTCGAACCTATGGTACACTTGCATCTTAGCCAAAGTGTTAGATCCTGTCTTTAGTGATGTCTTCCCGCCTCGCCACGGTATAGAGCACCTCTGGGTTGGGTTTCGCCTGTGCCACATGACAGCATCTGCGTGGCGGAGGTTCATCAAACGTTCCGTACACCATTGCACTACTTTCTAAAGCTTGAAATATCTACTGCCTACTCTCAACCTAATGCACAACAATGTATATACTGATATATTGCGCTACATATCTACACCCAAACAACCCTTTATAAAGGTGGTCCGATGTTATCACCCATGTGCCTTGCGGAGGAAACGACGACTACCCGGCTGGCCGCCTACTAATTACCGCTACGCTGGCGGAAATTGACGGCTTCGGAGGAACTCTTGGCTCCGCTGGTGCGACCAGTGTCTGGAGTGCATGCAAGACCATCAGCCTCCTAGGGGCGATGACGTTCGACATCGACGACATCGCTGGCATGGAAGCGGCCGGAACGTTTGAAGGAGTCATCCAGCACGAAATGGGACACGTCATCGGGGTCGGGTAAGTTGACCGAAGAACCTCAAAAGCAATAGGATGTGTAGCGGGCGTCTTTCAGCAGCAGGCGAAAATTGTTTGGCTTGGACCATAGCTTACCCGTTAAAATGTGGTGGAGCCATACGGATGAAGGACCTCCCTAGCACGTTAGACAGATGGTCACGGTACATGCGGTCTGCGGCGTTCTGCTCATAACAACAATTTGGAATGTATCTTGATGCTTGTACCGTCGGTCACTTGGGTGGTGGTACCGTGACAGATGGTCACGGTACATGCTGTCTGCGGCGTTCTGCTCAACACAACAATTTGAAATGTATCTTGATGTTTGTACCGTCGGTCACTTGGGTGGTTTCGTCGTGTCCTCGTCCAGAACCCTGTGGGGAACAGGTTACGGTGACTGCACAACGTGCTACGACGACAGCGACCCTGCCTGGATGTGTCCCGCCGCCTTGAGCGCCTATTACGATGTTGGTGGCTCGGATGCTGACATCCTTGAGCTGGGCGGGGGGTACGGTAAGCCACAACGTACATATACCGACAGCTAGACCATAGCCCACATGTGCAGGGCGCGCTTGCACAAAATAAAACACTTCTATGAATGTATGCTCCATCGGATTACGCAGAAGAATGGTAGGGGATTTCGACGCACTTGCCAACAAGGTGACTACATCTACAGTAGAGGTGCACCGTTTTTTTCTGAGGCTCCTCACTTGTGGAGCTCTACACCTCTCCAACAAAAATGATTTTGGGGAAAAAATGTAAGTAATACTCGATGAACAAGCCCATGGCCTAGGTATACAACTAAAGAATTTTGCAAAACAATATCGAACTTCCGACGATAGTGGGGTTAAGGAGCACCGTCATTCAGAACCCGATTATGCCAAAACGTGCTACCTCTATCGTAGCGCGCTTCCGTGAGTAAAGTAAATGGATGTTAAATCGGGAGAGGGATCCCACACACACACACTAGTGTACAGACTTGCCTTGTCGCGAAATATGATAGTCGCACCCTATACTCCACACCGTATGAGTGAGCACCTGTAATACCTTGGTAACACCAGAGGCATCTACCCTTTGCCCTTTCTTACAGGCACCAGCTGCGGCCATCTGGACGAAGTCATTTTCGACGATGAGCTGATGACCGGATACGTTGACTCTGTAAGTGATCGCCAGTATTTGACTCTATGTGCCGCATGAGATAATCGCTTTCGGGGCTGTAGCGTATCGTTACCACACCGAGAATATGCGTGGGCCTTGCTGGCAAACAGCAGGAGTTACACGAGAAATGACAGACTTGGCTGTCGACCTACTTTTCCGTCTAAGGTTGGACTCGCGACACACTATTGATATTTTTGGGACATGCTACAACATTCTTATCGTTGTAATTTACCATGTCTTGTGTTGCACCATTTCTCAAGAAGGGGTCAAGGTGTAGCATGTCTCATTCGTCTTTTGGACCGCCATATTCGTCAGGTGATGTACCTGTCGAAGATGACCGCGGCCATTCTCGACGACCTGGATTACATCGTCGACGCAAGCGCGGTAAGCTTAGGAACAGTGCACGTACTAGACCCTCATTGGCGACAATCACTTAGCTAGCACTCGCCGCATATCGGACCCATGTCACAAGAGGCCTATTATTCACCACCAAGATGTGTGGTAGCATTAACAATTGCAGTTCAGCAATGACCGGAATATAATCAGTATTTTATGCGATGCATCCGCTATTGACACCGCAAAGCCGCGAGGTTGATCCCGCCAAGCCTTGCGAAAATACAATCCAGGTTTACGGTTCACTCTCCCATGCGACAAGTGTACTCGAACTACTCGCACTAATGGAAACCCCACCGTGCTCACCATGTACGTACGTGCGTCCTTGTGCGCTGTATGCTCTCGTTCTCGCCTTCAGGTTGACTCTTACACTCTGCCTTCTGAGCGCGGTAAGTCCCGCCAGAGCGATTTCCAGCTGCGCATTTACCGGGCTAGCTACAACTCAAGTATTTAGAGTTCTTGCGTCATATTCTCACCGATGGTATATCAGCTCATCCGATGGTACTGTCCGCAGGGGTTGATGGTTAATGTCGCCCTGTAAGTGTAGCGGTCTTGCTTCATGAGGAGAGTTGCGTTTGAGCACTGCTGAAATCGTGGTAGGAGCCAGGTGTACGACATGGTGCGGCACAAACTTGAAGGCAAGCCTATTTCAGAGTAAGGCAGCTTAGAGTTGTGACATCAAGAGTAGTAGTGTTTACGAGTGACTCCTACAACCTTGCTCGCCACCTCGCAGTAGTGTAGTCTGAAATATACCATTGAAACTTACGTACCAATATGTCAATTTGCTCGATCGTCTGAGTGCGAACCTTATCTGCCGTTCATTCGACCATGCATTTCAGGTGTTTCGATTAGCGCTGATGAGGGGCCGTCGGTGGCCATCAACGACACCGTCGTGGACACGACCATCCTTTTTGTGGACGAGGATGGCACGGTTGTAGAAAATGAAGGCATCATGATGGTGTTTTAAGCAACATCCGGCCAAAACCAAACGACACGGCCATCAACGCCGCACATTCTACATATTGGCCGCAAGCCGTGAAGGACCCGGGCAATGCTGAAGTATCACGGCAATGATGGGAACAGTGTAACAGGAACGCTCATCGCGCGTTGGGCATTAGGGTTCGCAGCAAGTCCGGGTGGGGGTGATGAGGCGAAGAAGATTTTTGTGTGAACCCTCCAGTCGATTTGCCGACCAATCACAGTATCTAGTGTACGCATGCTGTGAATGTTGGCGGTGCGACGGCAAATACGGTTTGCACTTGAGGGTGTACATGTAAGCTACGCTAACGCCAGGAATCCTGTGACCAAAACACGAATCCCGACAGTGCTCGGCTTAGCGTTAGAGTCAGGGTTGTACCCTGGCTTATTGTACACACGGACAGGTAGTTGTCTGGATTCCTTTAGTTTGGTGACAGATGGTCGTCTTCTATTCTTGTTCCGTTCATAAATGTACGAGGTAGGTTGTATTACTACTGTACAGTGTCTAGATGGAGCCAGAAAGACACTCATGTACGTAGACGTGGTCAAACGGACAGTGCTTTTAGCTGCATTGTAAGGATTCATTTTGTAGGGCCCGATACGTTCTTTCATATTTTCGGTTGTTGTGGTGGGGAAGTCTGATTTGTCTGACGGGCGTTCAATTCGATCCGTTTTCGGTTGTTATGGGGACTTCTGATTTGTTTGAACGGCGTTCGATTCCTATGTGTTGGGGCTGTGGTTGAGAAGTGCGAGTGTCAATCGTTGCGCACTCAGCGGTGACGGCGGCAACACCCATACCGGGCTGCTCGTAGCGTTGAGGGCTCGGTTCCGGGTGTTGATGTTTCCTACTAGAATGTTTCTAAGCGCCAGTTCTGCTGTTGTAGCCAGTATCCTATCGGTTAGCTGTAGGGGACGTATTTGTGGTCATCTGATGATGACATACTTCCAAGAGCACAGCAGAAAAATGGCCCGCTGTACACGAAGCAGAATGTTCAAAGTGTGGGGTCTGTTTTCGTTTGTTTCATAGAAATGGTTTCATAGGGCGAGGTAGCCCAAATATACGGTGTACCTGACCGGACGGATTTTGTCCAAGGAGCACGCCCCAATCACAGATTCCGCAAGGGTACTATGTGTTCTGTTGTTGTGCTCGAGCCGAGACAAGCATGCACCGCGCTCTCTCTCGACGCCATCGTTTCCTCTTCGGGACTGCTTATAATCAGCACAATTGCCTTTGGGGCGTCATTATTCGACCAGCTTTGCGGATCTGGCAGCTCATGAAACCAGTCGGCTGACCGCGACGGCAGGTGCTTACCTCTGGTTGAGAGACGGCTTTCTGCAGCAAATTAATTGCTTTTCACGCGACGCATACGGTATGTATTCCCTACAGGGAGTTATGAATTATAATGCCTGATCAGTCACTGCGCTCTGAGTCCTGGTGATGACAGAATATATTCTGGGTTAGCGTTATGGACACTGGTCCGGATGAGATGAGGGTTGCAAGTCAGGGTGCGAACACGCAAAACACGGAAAGTGGGGCCTGGGCCGATACTGGTTACACAATCATTCATCCATATCCACAAGCATTTAGACATACACGCATGTATGACCCTACACCATACATTATGGCTTTTGCCTCTTGTGCTCTCTCGCCGTTGCACCATGCGCTCACTGTTGTCGTGTCGATTCGTGCGGTGCAGGGTACATCAAGAGTGTGTACAAGGATACGTGATTTCTACACACCTTGATTGCGTGCAAAGGGATATAAACGACGACCTGCCGTATTGCAGCGCGAGCTGGTCACTGCCCCTACATCGGTTTGCCCATTCGCTTTCAGCGCAGAGCCCATGATTCTTTTTTCAGAATGTCTTCGTACTTGCAAAAGTTTTGATGTCCGTTTATGATGCCCGTGTACATTTCTGCGTGCTCAATACCTTGACATCAGTCTTGACCCTGCCTTAATTGTGGCAGCGCGATAGCGGTCGACTTGCATGCTTCGATCGTGACGGGGTTGAAGCAGTTGCGGTTGATGACGCTCTGTATCGGCAGGAGGCGGTTGCCACGTGCCAGGGAGTAGACGATTCATCACCGATCTGGCTGCGTGTGACAGCTCCTGTAGGTCTGCTCTTCGCATAAACTACACGAGAACAGTTGTAATGGTATGTACGTCGAGCGTAGTAGAGTGAAGAAGTCGTTTTGATACGATCTTCGCGCGTGTGATAGCACAAAACCTGACTATAAACATGCTGCGCGCGTTTGACCAAGCAACAGCAAACCCCTTGTCACTTTCGCGCGTAATATGTGAACGCAGTCTTCTCTCTGTAGTATTCTTTATGAACTTATCCTCCATGTGCTGCGTCTGCGTTGAGGCTGTTCTCGGTTATGCAGAAAACTCCTACGAAGTCTAAAACGTGGAGATAACATTTCGAACGTTTTGGTAGAACGTGACTAACTCAGCGGGACTTGGTTGGTTGGTACCAGTCGCTGTGTAGACAGAAGGGCAAGGCTCACAACCTTAAAAATTACGGTTGTCGAAGATCTGTCTCTGGGATAAGAGATGCAGAGGTGGCGTCAGTGCCTGTGAAGAGCACCTGTGATGAAGAAGAAAAAATAATTGATGAAAAGGCGCTACATTGGTCAAATGCGGAAAGCAGGGACAGAAGATAAATTACATGGGAGCAGGTGAGGAGTGGCCAGGAGACGGAGGACCGCAGCATGATCATCTCGGGAGCACGCATACATTGCGGCTCTACGTACTCTACGGGTCGTCGCACTGGCTGACAACCCGTCCTACAGCAAGTTTCCCTGACAGCTACGATGGCAAACTAGAATCCCTGCAATAACCCCACCGTGCCGATGCAGCTATAGAGTAATTTGATCTTGACTAATCCACCATAAGCGGAGGAGAGACAAACTCGCGCTCTCGCAGAATTTTGCAGTTTCTGAGTTCTATAACTAAGTACCCCGTGTAGTCGGGCGAAGTGACTGCATATCAACTTGAAACGCATTGACCTCAAAGTCCATGTTCCGATGGTGAACATGCATGTGGTCGGCGTGTATTCTCCAGCTGAGCACCACACACCCCCAAGTACCGCGACTGCCACAACGGGAAGACCTTGAACCGCAGCTGGGTTGCACCGACCTCCTGAAATGAAAAATACTCCTAGAAACCGTTCGGGCTGCAGGCCGGGAACAATTTAGTCGACTTTTATTGGTTTGCGACTACTATGGCTGTTTCGTTTTCATGCGAGTACAGTACAATTAATTGAACACCAATTTCCGTGTGTTTGTTGGTTAGAGTCGCAGCCGTTCATGAATTATATCACCAATGTGTTTTTCGAAAATGCTTCGTACACTAGGATGAATGCTGCATTCGACATTACTGATTTACACATCGGTGCTTGTTGGTTGCTGTATTCGTCCAGATATGCCCATCTCCCTATCTAATTGCTATATCTGCTTTTGCAGCTGCTGCTTCTGCGGCTTTGCACTTCAGGCATAGCATCGAAAATTCGGACTCGATCCACAAGCTACGGGCGGAAAAGCTCGACCGCGCTCGTGCCGAGCTTTCAATCCGAAACCTTGAGGACAACGCCTCAATCAAGTAGGAACTTGGTAGTAGCGGTTGAGTTTGCGTCGGATCAATCTGGCGGAAAACTCTGGCGATGTATTTTATTCAGCTGATGCTATAGATTTGATGAAGATGACGAACATTGATTTTGCCACAAATTTGCATAATTTGACAATTTTTTTCAATCATGGGAGCGTTTGGCATGTCGTCGGTGTCAGTACGTTCTGTACCGTAGGAAGAAGAACAGTTAAAAAAATGTCGGAAACATATTTGAAGTACGCCAGCAGTAGGAACGACCGGTTGAGTTTGAAATATAAAACCACCGTCTATTTTACAACACTTGCAGTTATCATGAACCATTTGACAACCCCTAGAATTTCCTAGTCATATTGCAATAGTTTTGTCCCCATAACGGTATGATCCCAGTGCGAATATAAGTGATGACTCCAACGCTTTACGTTCGGATCAAAAGGTCTCTCAAATCACCTCCAAAGCCTACCGTACAAATATGGTGGTAAACCACGAACATACCAAGGGTATATACAGGTATTAGCAACAACAAAAGCACAAATCAAGCAGAACGATTAGCCACAACAGCAAACCTATGTCAATATTGCCACGCCGATAACGACCAGCGGATCTGAACTTTGTAAATGATTTCGGAGAGAGGAGTGAACTCGCATAGCGTTTATATTGTTGTAGATCATGTTTAGTTGCAACATTGACAGTCGTTGGGCCGGTGCACGAAATGTTTCGAGTACTTTACTTCCGACAGGTCACAAATGGGGTCATATATTTTAACTCAGACCCTTCCGATTTCTGACAGAAAAAGAGGGGGGCCTGAAACTGCGAAGTGCCCCCCCGCCCCCAACCAAGAAAGTACGCACAAGGTGCCGAAGTTCGCCTCACAAGTGCTTCTTAGTATAATTGGGTGCAACTTACCCTTTGTGCGACTGGCCGAGCACCGCACGCCGCTTCGCACCTGGTGCACGCGATATCTGCCTGGTGGGGGAAAACCCGACGTGCTCCGTCCCGGCATTATAGGAATCGGAACATCTATAGACATACGACTACGGCAATGCAAGCAACAAGCACACCCCCCCCCACGGCCCCTGGACATGTTGACAAGAACAGGCAGCACCCACAATGTTTAACGCTCTGTCTAGAAATGAAGGGGGCTTCATGGTAGTAGCAGTTGCGGCAGCATCAAACAGCCCTTATGTTTTTCATACATAGTGGTATTGGTGTACCAAGAGTACGGTACAGCGCCATAGGTTCCATTCTACAAAGACAGACTTCCATATAGTTACGATGCTGATACAAGTATACACTATTGAATGAATATAAAATGTTGAACATATATATTGTAATGTCGCAGCAAACTGTGTTTTTGTGGGAGAATATCTACGGTGTTTTGGCAGATGGCTTAGGCGAGAAGTCAGTCGGTCGTCGTAAGTGGGTGGGAACAAATTCACAGCGATGTTGGGCGATAAAATCGATTTCATGAGCCGTGTGTGTTTAGAATGAATTCTACTACGGAGCAATACACACTTCAGTGATTCTATGCTTTGATTTCCAAGTAGGCAGGACTATCGACTCATGATTTGGTGGTAAGGGGTTCACGGTCTTTGCGTATGTACATGCGCGATCCCATGTAGCAACAACAACACTCATACCAACGAAACAGCTTTGAAAGGTTAGGGTCGGGTCGGGGCCGGTCCCGTCGGGTCGGGTCCGGTCCCGTCTGGTCGGGTCGGGTGGGGTCCGGTCGGGTTGGGTCGGGTCTGGTCGGGTGGGGTCGGGTGGGGTCGGGTCCGGTCTTTTCGGGTCTTTTCGGGTCTTTTCGGATCGTTTCGGGTCTTTTCAGGTTTTTTCGGGTCTTTTCGATTATTTTCGGGTCTTTTCGGGTCTTTTCGGGTCTTTTCGGGTCGGGTCTGGTCCGGTCAGGTCGGGTCGTGTCTCTTCGGGTCGGGTCGGGTCTTTTCGGGTCGGGTCTTTTCAGTTCGGGTCTTTTCGGGTCTTTTGGGGTCGGGTCGGGTCCGGTCTTTTGGGGTCGGGTCTTTTCGGGTCTTTTCGGTTATTTTCGATTATTTTCGGGTCTTTTCGGGTCTTTTCGGGTCTTTTCGGGTCGGGTCTGGTCCGGTCAGGTCGGGTCGT
>JAYJMJ010280801.1:0-11724 GCA_036873875.1 Laminaria ephemera
CCCCCCCCCCCCCACTCAGTTCATGCATGGCCGTAGTCGTATGGCCTTGACCCTCGCATCCTACAACAATGCCGGGACGGAGCACGTCGGGCTTTAACCGACCAGGCAGACATCGCGTGCACCAAGCGCGAAGCGCCGTGAGGTGTTCGGCAAGTTGCATGAAGGGTGAGCTGCATCCTACTACAAGTATACTACTAGTAGTACGAACTACTGCTTGTGAGGCGGACTTCGGCACCTTGTTGAGCGTACTTTCTTGCATATATATGTATGGATGACAGCCTCGAATTAATTAATGGGCGCGGGGGGGGGGGGGCGGGGGCCCCATTCTCGGGTAGTGTGGTGTACAATAATAATGAATGGTGGAAGCACCTACTACTACTCATGTACCCCCCGCTGTGGCAAACAGTAGTAGTCGCAGTGGTACCACCCTTTCCGTGCCCTCCGTTTTTACTGTCTCCCCTTTCTGTACCAGACATGCTCTTATCTTCTTGTTGTGCTTTCTTGTGTCATCTAAATAAAGCTTGCTGCTGCCGCTGTGTAGGTTGTTAGGGACTGCCTTCTTATCACGGAATGCTTCGTACCAGGTACCAGGTACAAGTTACTACGTAGGAGTCGGCTGGGTTGAAGTTCCAGGTTCTCGCCCAACCGTCGCATGGATAGTATAATAATAGTAGTAGTAGTAGTAGTAGTAGTAGTAGTAGTAGTAGAGTGTTCACGATTTCCAAACTCTGTCGGGTTGGAAAAAATGTAAAAATAGTATTGAAACCGACCAATTTCATAGCCCAAGGCCAATCAACCCACGAAAACATTAGGTTAGTTAAAAAAATGGTAGAAAACAAAAAACTTTCCTAACTTTTCGCTGGTTTTTCGTGGGTCGGGTTGGCCTTGGATTATGGTGATTTCGACGGTTTCAGTACTATTACTACCAGGTATATGTTTCCTTCCCAACTCCTACCCAACCAAAGTTGGTACATCACAAACACGCTAGTAGTAGTAGTAGTAGTAGTAGTGTTTCTTGTCCGCTTTTCGCCTGTATGTTCAAAGCATACCTACCTCTTGGTAGTAGGGTGTTCGCGGGATACGAAATTTGGTTGGGTAGGAGTTGGGTAGGAAAACATACAACAATAGTATTGAAACCGCCGAATGTCACAATCCAAGGCCAACCCAATCCACGAAAAATCAGCGAAAAATTGTTTCCTACCATTTCTGAGTTTCTAACCAATTTTTTTCGTGGGTTGGCTGCCCTTGGGGTATGACGTTCGCCGGTTTCCATATTTTATTACCAGGTATATGTTTTCCAACCCAATATAATTTGGAAATCGCAAACATCATAGTAACTACTACTTGTGGTAAACTGGGGAATTGCGGAATTGCAATCACCACATCACCTCTCGCTCCTCGTCCTCCTACGGTACACCTCATCAGCATGCACCCGGTATGTATGCATCACGTCCAGCGCAGCCGCGGCACAAACACGAGGTCACGGTCATTTTCTTTTTACAACATTGACTGCAATCTGTACGAGTAGCAATCCTCATTTCCATCATCATCATCATCACCATCACCATCGTCATCCCGGTTATCATCAATCATCATCATCACCGGCGCCCTCATCAGCGCCTTCGGAGTCTCCACTAAAACATACTCCGGATTACCAGGTAAGAAACATAGAACTCTATCTCCCTCTCGCTCGCCTCGTGACGAGCACTCGCAGCCCACATCGGCATACATCGCGTCGCTTTCTGGGACATCAGCCAGGTACACCACAAGAAAAAAAGACAACTAAGGATATTACTAGCTGTCTTAAGCAGTGGGAGCGCGCAGCTGCTCGAGTAGCAACATGCATCTCGCGCGCGTCGAATTGTCTAATAGCTCAGCTCAGATATCCCCTAATCCAGTAGCTCAGGTCGTACATTTCATGCGCCATCCCCAAATCCTGAAGACTCCTGAAGCCAAGCTACTGTTAATAGGTGTGACCGATGCTGTCATCGTTATCAAAGTTTATTTCCGTCACTCTTACCCTCTGAAGCGCCAAAGGGTTATAATAGCTACTCACTCCTTTCTGTCTGTACAAAGAAGCCCCTCACGGCGGACACAAAACATGCCACCAAATATGGAGACCTTATTATCCTGCTGCATGTAATGTGCTGTATGCGCGTAGTATGCGCTGAACGTGCACCAAGATAGCGGTAGCATCAATCGCCAAAACCGGCCCACCAACAGATTATTTTTAAGGACTATGGCGTAAACAACCAGCCCAGCAACGGTGTGCTTTTAAGGACTATGGCCTAAACAACCAGCTCACTAACGGTGTGCATTTACGGACTATGGCCTTAACAAAACAGAACGTAAATGCCTCGTAGCGCTCAAGGTTGTATTGTTTTCACGGACTATGATCTGTCAAAAACAAAACAACAGAACACAAATAGCCCGTGAGGTTGCTTGAGCTTCATTCACTGCAACAGCAGGTCAGCCTGACCCCCTGCAAGACCAAGTCAGCTTCATCCACTTTAACACCACGTCAGCTTCACCGATCCACTGCAGCACCTATAAATAGACTTGCGTCCGCTTCTGACTATTCAATAATCGCGTTTAACTTTCGCTTCTCCGACCGAACTCCCAAAATCTTCCTTCCATTTCTCAATCGCGGCCCAATCCAAGTTTTCCTTTCGCTTTCTAGTCGAATGGATCCACCCTCACGTCTTGCCCTCACTTTCCAATCGAATTGCACCAAGTCCCGCTTTGGCGGTTGAATCGAATTCATATTCAGCACAAAACGTTTTGGGAACAATCTACTCGGGAATAGTGTAGGGCAACTTTTGCAGTAGTCTAGACTAAGGGTTAACAATCAGCGTGACGCTACTCTGCATCGTACTTCTTCAGCGTTTTTCGTAGCCCCGCAAGCATTCTTCTGACGGGAGAATCGACGGGTGTCGCGAAGGCCCGATTGTGATAGTGCAGGCCGTCGTAGAAGCGGTGCTGTCGCAGCATGTCAGCGCGCGTGATCAGTCCCACCAGCTTCCCGTCGCGAACCACGGGCAGCCGCCCTAGGTCCTCCTGCACACCCAAGCAAGCGAAAAAAGCGAATTAAGCAAAAAAAGCGAATAAAGCGAAACAAGCAAAACAAGGAAAAAAAGCAAAATAAGCGAAGCACGAGCACGCGAAACAAGGGAAACAAGCGAATAAATCGAAACAAGCGAATAAATCGAAATAAGCGAAATAAGCGAAACAAGCGAAACATGGGAAATAAGCGAAATACGCAAAAAAACACGCGAAATACGCGAAACACGGAAAACAGGCGAAAACAAGCAAATCAAGCGAAATAAGTAGTTAATGTTACAAGGCTTGGTTCGGCTGGGTAATCGGCTAACCGTTTACCAGTAGCTCAACGGACCAAAATCATTAACAAATGGCGTCGACGCCTTAACATTAATTCTTTGAGGCTACAGAGGGGAACAATGTCCAACATAAAACGACGATTAAAGCATCGGCGATGCATGCTACTGATAGTACTAATAGTACGATAGGGCTGCACCTATCTTTTTCTGAGGCTCCTCACTCGACAAGCTCTATACCTCTTACACCTCATCCAAAAACCGACGTCGAGAAAAATTGTACGCTTAACCCTAACGCACACTATTTCCAAGTGATTTCCCCCCAAAAACGTGGGTGCAGTTGTGAAGGGGTTAAGCCTGACCTTTATGAACATCTCTTCCACTTCGTGAAGAGGGTCTCCCACATCCGCCGTCACAAACTGAAAGTCAAGAGGGAGTAGGGAAAGCCGCGAAGGAGTAGCGAAAGCCGTGAGGGAATAGAGAAAGCCGCGAGGGAATGTGGAAAGCCGTCAGGGAGTAGTGATTTTTTCCGGGGGTATTCTTCCACTCCAGAGTGACTGGAGCCTGTCCTGTGACCACGGACTTGATTATGTGAGTTAGTGTGAGCACAACACCAACAACAAGTGATTGCCGTGAGGGAACAGAGAAAGCCGGGAGGGAATATGGAAAGCCGTGAAGGAGTAGCGATTGCCGTGAGGGAATAGAGAAAGCCTGGAGGGAATACGGAAAGCCATCAAGGAGCAGACAAAGCCGCGAGAGAGTAGTAAAAGCCGTGAGGGGATAGAGAAAGACGAGAGGGAGTAGTGGAAGCCACGAGGGAGTACTGAAAGACGCGCGGGAGTTTGTGACCACAGGCTAGAGTTCAATGAAAACGAGCTTGTGTGAGATTATCATCAACAGTAGTGAAAGCCGTGACAAGAGTAGTGAAAGCCGCGAGGAAATAGCAAAAGCCGAGAGGGAGTAGCCAAACCCTCGAGGGAGTGGCGCAAGCCGTGACAGAATAATTGAAAGCCGTCAAGGAGTAGTGAACGTCGCGAGGGAATAGTGAAAGGCACGAGGGAATAGTGAAAACCGTCAGGGAACAGAGAAAGACGCGAGGGAACAGAGAAAGCGCGAGGGAGTAGTAAAAGCCGAGAGGGTATAGCAAAGCCCTTGAAGGAGTAGGGCAAGCCGTGACAGAATAAGCGAAAGCCGTCAAAGAGTAGTGAGCGTCGCGGGGCAATAGTGAAAGTCGCGACGGAATAGTGAAAGCCGTGAGGGAATAGAGATAGACGCGAAGGAGTAGTGAACGCCGTGACGGAGTAGTGAAAGCCCCGAGGGAAAAGCGAAAGCCGAGAGGGAATAGCGAAACCCTTGAGGGAGAAGCGCAAGCTGTGACAGAATAAGTGAAAGCCGTCAAGGAGCAGCGAACGTCGCGAGGGAATAGTGAAAGTCGCGAGGGAATAGAGAAAGCCGCGAGGGAATAGAGAAAGACGCGAGGGAGTAGTGAAAGCCGCGACAGAGTAGTGAAAGCTCCGAGGGAATAGCGAAAACCGAGAGGGAACAGCGAACGCCGAAAGGGAGTAGCGCAAGCTGTGACAGAATAAGTGTAGGCGTCAAGGAGTAGTGAAAGTCGCGAGGGAACAGTGAAAGCCGTCAGGGAATAGAGAAGGACGCGAAGGAGTAGTGAAAGTCGTGACGGAGTAAGGAAAGCCGCGAGGGAGAAGCGAAAGCCGAGAGGGAATAGCGAAACCCTTGAGAGAGTAAGGCAAGCTGTGACAGAATAAGTGAAAGCCGTCAAGGAGTAGTCAAAGTCGCGAGGGAATATTGAACGGCAAGAGAAAGCCGCGAGGGAGTAGCAAAAACCGGTAGGGAGCATAAATAGCCGTGGGAGAATACGGAAAGCCGCCAGGGATTAGTGAAAGTGTTCAGGGAGTACTGACAGCCGGGAGAGGGTATTAACAGAAAGAACCGGAAGGGGCTATTGATAGTGAAATCCGAAGGAGAGTAGTGAAAATAGTGAAGCAGTAGCAACAGCCGGGAGGGAGTGGTGAAAGCCGGGAGGCAGTAGGGAAAGCCGTAAGGGAATAGAGAAAGACGCGAGGGCAGAGTGAAAGCGGTCAGGAAATATTGAAAATCATGAGAGAGAAATGAAATTCATGATGGAGTCGCGGAAGTCGCATGGGAGTAGTGTGAGCCATGAACGAGTAGTGAAAGCCGTGAGGTAGCAGTGAAAGTCGCGAGAAAGTGTGAAAGTCGGGAGGGAGTACTGAAAGCAGGGAGGGAGTAGTGAATAGTACAAGCCGCGGGAGGGCATTGAAAGCCGTCAGAGAGTATTGAAAGCCGTGCGGGAGTACCGAATGCTGCGAGAAAATATTGAAAGCCATGAGGGAGGAGATGTCACGAGGGGTTAGCGGAAGTCGCATGGGGGTACTGAAAGCCACGAGGGAATACTGAAAGCCGCGAGGGAGCAGTGCAAGTTGCGAGGGAGTAGCGGAAGTCGCATGGGAGCAGCAAACGCCGTTACGGAGTAGTGGAAGGCGTGACGGAGTACTGAAAGCCGTGGGGGAGTACTGAAAGTCACGAGTGAGTACTGAAAGTCAAAAGTCACGACAGAGTACTGAAATACGCGAGGGGGCGCTGAAAGCGATGAGGGAGTACTGAAAGTCGCGAAGGAGTACTGAAAGCCGTTGTGTCGTGGCGGCGCGAGCGGGCGCACCTGTTCCCTCATCCAGCCCTTAACCAGCTCGTGTTGTCGCCCCAGCCTCGTCGTTTTCTCCACCTTCAAGATAACATCGAGATAACATTAAGATAACATCAAGACAACATCACCATAGCATCAAGATGACATCAAGACAACATGAAGACAACATGAAGGTTGCATTAGGATAACATTACGACAGCATCAAGATAACATCAAGATAACCTCAAGTTTAAATCAAGATAACAAGCTAACATCAAGATAATATCACGAAAACATCAAGATAACATCAAGATAACCTCAAGATAACATCAAGATAACACAAACACAACGTCAAGATAACATCAAGATAACATCAAGATAACAACAAGATAACACAAACACAACATCAAGATAACACCGAACGGTGAGCCATACCAGCAGCACTTTTGAAGTCTTGGAAGCAGTATCGGAAGCGGTTGGCGTGTACGTTCCACATACAGTAGAGCCTAGAAGCAAGAGGCTATCATAACGCTAAACCAAAGAAAGAATCACCGCTTGCGAGGTCATCATCCAGTGCAGAACGGTTCACCTCACCTCTTTGTAAGAGATGAGTCCCACCACCTTCCCCGTATCGTCCACCACAGGCATGCCTCGAATGTCGTGTTTAGACAACACCCTGCAAAATAATTGAAATACGATGCCGCGGTCATCACATGCAATATACACAGCGCAAACATATGAGGCGATGGTGTGTGTGCATGCGAGGGGTATAACCCCTTTCTCAGACCCCGAGATTGCGACAAAAAAAAAAAAAATGGTGCTATCATCCGGGTTCGAGTAGTGATTGATCATACTGCTGTGCCCGTGTCGTACGGTAACTTGCATTGCAATATAAGGACCAAACTTTGATTGTCCTTTGTTTCTTGGAGCGAACTGGCATCGGCGCGAGTGTCAAGTAGAAGTCAAGTAGAAGCCATCGGGGAAAACCATCCGGCGGGAAAAGCCGCCGACCCGGGGACATTCCGCTATGAATCTCCCACAACAATAGAGCCAACCAACCATAGGAACTCCCTAATACCATCAACCATTGTCATATCCGTACCACGCACCAAAGCACAATCACAATCTTTCAATCAAGCAGTGGCCGATGCTGCAATGGTCGTTTTTTGTGGACACTTCTTCCCTCTGAAGCTCCAAAGAGGTTGTCCATCAATCGAGAATCGTAATGTATACCAGGTACCGTATACTATAATCAAGATAACGAACCCCCTCGGACGTTTTTCGAAGCTGATTTGCTCGACAACGGGGATAGTGCAAACGCCGATCGACGCGTCTATGGACAGATCTCGACGAGATCTTTCCAAAGCGGCCGTTTTCGTTGTTGTGTGCTTCCTGTGTTTCGGAGAAAATCGGTTCTGAAATTCGTCCCAGGGTGTGTGTTATCTTGATTATAGTATACGGTAGTGATGTACCTCCCGGCCAAAAAATGAGGTGGGGATATCCATGACGACATATTGTAGCCTACTGCAGTACACGTGCCCTCCGTGACGAGGGATAGCACACCACCGCCATGCTACTACAGCTACTACCACTACTACTGCTACTACTACTACTACTGCTACTACTACTACTACTACTACTACTACTACTATTAATACTACTACTACTACTACTACTACTACTTCTACTACTACTACTACTACTACTACTTCTACTACTACTACCACTGCTACTGCTACTGCTACTGCTACTGCTACCGCTACTGCTACTGCTACTGCTACTGCTACTGCTACTTTGCTACTACTACTACTACTGCTACTACTACTGCTACTACTGCTACTACTGCTACTGCTATTGCTACTACTACTATAATACTACTACTACTATTAAAATACCACTACTACTGCTGCTACTACACCACAACGAAGGCTCCCCGAGCAAAACAAATATCAAAGCACAGAACAAAAATACAAACAAAAAAATATACCATGTATATGCTACTGAGATTTGTAGACAGGCCGAACCGGTAAACGTTACACCGACCGTTCTGTACTTGGCGATGTGATCTACCGTGTCCGTGGACCGAAATACGTCACCTGTGGGTTCGACTGATCGAGTGGTCGATACTCATCTTTGCAAGCTCACACATCTACGGAAGTTGTGAGACGAACTGAACCGGTCAAAGTTACACCGACCGTTCTCACATGGCCATGTCATCTACCGTCTCCGTGGGCCCCTATGTACCGGCGCCGTCACGACATCCTCTTGCCACCTCCAGATATTTCATCTGCTCCACAAATAATACCGCACGCAATAAACTGTAAATACCAACTAGTAACTAGTAACTACGGCGACCTATAGTCAGTCAACTCACTTGGCGATGTCATCCACCGTTCCTGTGGGCCCGCACGTATGTGCCGGCGCCGTCATGATCCTCCGCCACCTCTAGATCCTTGATATATCCACAAATATTATCGCACGCAATTAACTGCAATGCCTAGACAACTATTATGGAAAACAAGTCGGCGACTTGTATTTCAGCCTGTAGTACCAAGCCAACTTTGATAGCCACCACTCGGCGACTCAAAATGTACCTGGTAGCCAATTAGGTACCAGTCGGCGACTGATAGTCAGGCAACTATTAATAACTCACTTGGCGATGTCATCTACCGTCTCCGTAGGTCCGCACGTCTGCACCGGCGCCGTCATGATGTTCTCCGCCACCTCTAGATCCTTGATCTGCTCCACAAATATTCGGTCCACCAAATCCTGAACCAGGCAAAACACCACCAGGACCATGACAGGCAAATACAAAGTAGTTTCAGCACACAGAATAACCGGATGCGTTTTCTAGTATCGCTCTCCTCGCATGTGGAATTTAAGTAATGTCTTCGATTATAATTATAAATAGATTACAGTAGTGATACCAATAGTTTTTTTTTTTTTAATCCTCCGGCGGACGGGGAAAAATAAAGCTTAAGCTCACCACACTTCCGCGTATTTTCATAGGTGTCGTGTCAATTTAGCTCAAATGGATTCGCAATCCAGCGTTAGCTGGCGTATCCTTCAGCTCTCGTGGCAACGGCAGTGCAAACTGTCCCTACCAACGGTCACCGTTCTTACTACCGTTATTAGTACCGCATAATAATAGTACTAAAAAAGGAAAATGGGCGCTGTATCGTCGGTTTATGAATGTGTCAATCGCGAGGAAAAACATTTTCATAAAGCAGTATCGGCCCTCTACTAAGAAACCCGGTATCGTAGGTTTATAAATGTGTCAATCGGGAGGAAAAACATTTTTCATAAAGCAGTATCGACCCTCTACTAAGAATACCGGGACGATACTGGCTCAGGTTGGGGCTAACACCGTAACCATAACCGTAACGGTAACCGTAACCGTAACCGTAACCCTTTCTCAAATATCTCGCCTGCATGATAGATTCAGCCGTCGCCGGCTCACCCCCTGGTAGCGTGGACGCATCCAGCCGAAGAGATGCCGCGGCAGCCTGGCCAAACAGAGTCACGCACACCAGACAGAGGCAAGCAAACAGGTTCGCCCTATTAATAGTACTAACTGTGTTGTGTATTTCACATGAACTTATTTGGCGCATACCCCCTTCGGGACTGCAAAAACAAATCCCCACAAAACTCCAGGTAATTCGTATCCAAAAACGTGGGTGCCGTTCCAAAGAAAATGTTTAAGAGGGCAAACAGGGCAAACAGATCCAAACAAAATGACGATTACGAGTACAGTCCAAGCTTGTACTGTAGCTAGGGTAAGGGGCGTGTCTAGGGTAAGGGTAAGGGTAAGGGCAATAGGGCTACGATGGAGGCAGCCCTTGTGGGCCAAACTCCTGTATTTTGGGAATGGTGAGGTTCCTTAACCCAGAGTCGTCGGAATTTCATTCTTTTTTTTGCATTGTTTTTCGTTGTATACCTAGGCCATGAGATTGTTCTTTGGGGTAGCGCTTATAATTTTGCTAAAAAAAAACATTTTTTTGGGAGAGGTATACTCCTCAAGTTGAGAAAGCCTCCCAAGAAATTTGGTGCATCTCTACCGCAGCATGCGTGATGTAAGGAGGCGTACCACACAGCATAAGGAGGCGTGTACTGCAGCATAAGGAGGCGTGTACTGCAGCATAAGGATACGTGTACTGCAGCATGCTCTTCCTATGTAGTCGCTTGATAATATCGCGATCGTCCTTTTTTTGGTCGCTGTACATGGGGACCCCAAAGGGTAAGCCGACATTTCTACTAATCAATGACACCCAGCATCCCCAGGGCCCGTACAGTACTGGATGGCTTTCCTACACCAATAGACTACTATACCAGATATACATGCTTTACTTTTTGTTAAGCGTGCCTTGCTTCGCATACCTTAACCCTTTAGCCACAGCAAAATATATCCCATGCTAATTCCAAGTAGTTTGTTCCCTAAAACGTGGGGACAACGCTAAAAGGGTTGACACGCCCGTGGCGTGCCTTCGCGGCCAGGGCTTACCCGATACTAAAAAAGAGAGGAGCAACGGTAGACAATTCGTTACTTCGCTTTTCTGCTGAATATCGCTGCTACTGGTGCTGTCGCTGTGTCACCTTTCTGTGGCCGCCCCCTCCGTAGTTGGCCATGAGAGCGTCGAGATTAACCGCGCTTACTCGAGGCTAACAAACATGAAGCGAGCACCGAGAAACGGAGGCAGATAAGGGTAGGGTTACACGGGAAAATAAAAAGCGAATGAAAGAAATACCTTCTACGCAGACACGACGATAAAAAGCGAAAGAAAGAAATACCTTCTACGCAGACACGACGATAAAAAGCGAATGAAAGAAATACCTTCTACGCAGACACGACGATAAAAAGCGAAAGAAAGAAACACCTCCTACGCAGACACGACGATAAAAAGCGAAAGAAAGAAATACCAGGAAACTATTAAAAGAGGTGGCATGCTATTCATACTTCAGCACTACAAATATAGCATGTCTAATGCTAGTTGTAGAACCCGTACAAAAATCTACCAATCTGTTGCCGAACAAAAAAGCCTCGTCAAAGCCCGGGAAACCTCGACAACCTACCACAACCCCTAATTGCAGACCGGGTGTGCAAATAAAACTTGCACACCTCCACCCTTCTCCCGCTTGGCACCCTGACCCCACCCCGACCTATTCGCCAAAACCGAGGTTTTCCACCAAACGGCCATAGCAAAAAACAACATACTAAATAACAGCATATACTCCAAAGGGTGTGCAGAATTTTATTTGCACACCCGCTGTGCAATTAGCGTCCCCCTATACCTACACGACGAGCCCTAATAGCAAACCGGATACGCAAATAAACTTTGCACACCTCCACCCTGCACCCTGACCCCACCCCGACGACCTAATCCACCAAAACCGAGGACTTCCACCGAACGGCCAGAGTTTGCAAAAAGCAAAATACACTAAATAACAGCATGCTCTGAAGGGTGTGCAGAGTTTTATTTGCATACCCGGTGTGCAATTAGCGCGCGCCCCCACAACTTACCCTCGCCCTGCCGATGAGCACCATGTGGGTTGGGTCCCTGCCCAACTTTTGCGGGAAGTGCGCCCCCAGCATGAAGACATCGCTGTCGGTAACGTCCAGAACGTTCTGGGCCTGTTCCAAACAAAGTTCCCCAGACCGCGCAATTATGCCAAGTTTTTAACGTCGACAAACGAGAGACAGAGGAGGAGGGGGGGGGGGGGGGGGGGGGG
>JAYJMJ010280810.1:0-11723 GCA_036873875.1 Laminaria ephemera
CAGACAGGTCTACGCCCTCAAGCGCCCTACTCCGAATTTGTTCTGCTTCGGAGAGTAATGCGTCCTGCGTCGTATGCGTTTGGTACTCGTACTGCTGTGCCGTACGTTGCTTTTCGCATTATTGCGCCGCATGTTGCTTACACCATAATTGCGCCGCATAAAAGAAAATGCCCGTGAAAGCTGGAAGGTGTTCCTGCGTGTTTTCCTCAGCTGTTTTTTGTCCTTTTGTGTGACGGGTACCCCTCGTGTGTATTAGTGCGGGTGACAAGGAGGGGGAACAGTGCCGCCGTGGATACTTCAGAGGTGCAGACGTGAGAAAGAAGGAACTGTTGTGTGCTACATGGTGGGAGATAGCAGACCGCAGGCTGGAATTGTTGTGGTCAGGTGCCACTGGGTGAATGGATACGCGTGTGTTCGAGGCATCCGTAGGAGGATCTATGTGTGCGCTGTCCGCGTTGTTGTTGTGTCGTTCTGCTGCAAGACGTTTGCTGGCGAAAATGACTCGTGTTGGTTTTGCTAACGTTAGCTTGCGCTATTTCAACTGTGACGTGCAACAGTAGGAGAACAGGGGCTTTCCGAATGTGTGGGAGAGAAAAACAAAAATGCTGAAAAGAGTGGAAAAAAAAAGATTGGGCATCAAAGTTTAACTCTATTTTCAAGTTGTTTAGTGGGCATCAGGACGAACTATATATAATAAATAGATATCGAGGCCTCATGAGTGCCAGTTCACGAATTGAGTGTACTCAGCTCGCTGTGAGAAATACAACCACCGCTTGTTGTAGATTCGCAGATTCGCTGCGGCATTTTTGAAGTGGTGTAACGAATAACACCGACGACTGCCATCATATATTTTATAAATATATACAAGGTATATATATGGAGGCCTACTTCTCCTATATGCGAGTTCGCGAATTGAGTGCATCCAGCTCGCCATGAGAACACACAACCACACACACTGCTTGTTGAATAAATGGCAGATTCGCTGTGGAAGTTGTGCCGCGAAGAACACAGCCTGTGCTTTGTACTCTGGAGGCCTACTCCTCTGTGCGCAAGTTAACGAGTTGAGTGTATCCAGCTCGCCTCAACAAACACACCCACCGCTGATTGTTGTTGTTTGATTCGCAAATACATTCGCTAATTTGGAAATTGTGTCACGAAGAACACAGTCTGCTCTATATATGCAGGCCTATACTCCTGTGTGCGTAGTTTACAAATCAGGTGTGTCCAGCTCGCCGTGGTCAATCTGCTACCTTGAAGATAATATGGATATACAAGGGCCCCGCTCCGCGGGCGACGTCGCCCGCCACGCTCGCGCAAGGAAGAATACAACAAAACGTGAAGGGGGCAGAAAGAAGAGGGCCATGATTTGGTGCAATTAGCGACTTGATATCGCCAAGAGCTACTTGCGCAGTTTTGATTGCCCTGTGCTGTGCTGTGCGCTTGCTGGCGATGTCACGTTCTTCTGATCGGCAGTACCAAGTACGGGTGTAATTTGCGAAAAATCGAAAAAACAAACCAAAACAAAAAACAAACAAAAGGACAATTAATGAAGAAAGCGAAGACGAGCAGACGACGTACATACATAGCGGGACCTGTGGTACCTGGTACTTCGCATGATGCCTGGTACTGTATGTACCCAAGAAAACACAGCACGGCACAGCACGGCACAGCACCGCACCGCACGGAACCGCACAGCACCGCACGGTGCCGCGCTGCTGGGGCCTTGTATGATAATACTTCTTACGATACCTAGTATTTTAAAAAAGACAAAACACAGCATGGCACAGCACGGCACAGCACCGCACAGCACCGCACAACAACCGCACGGCACCGCACAGCACCGCACAGCACCGCACAGCATCGCACAGCACCGTCCGCACCGCAGGACAGGGCGCGGCACCGCACGGCACCACACGGCGCTTCGCTGCGCTGCTAAGCTGGGCTGAGCTTGGTGTGACATTTTTTGCAAAAAAACAAGAACAAAAATTGAAAAAACAGAGCGTCAAGAGCAATCAATGAAGAAAGCAAAGAAATGCAGGAAGGTTCCCTAAAAATAATGTGCTCGTCGGCAATTAAGAGCTGAGGATGGCTGAGAGGTGGGAGAATATACCGAGGGGAACCTCCGCATATGCGGAGATAAGTTTAATCCTTCATGAGGACATAAACGCCCCGTGACACGCGCGATCGGAGCAATATCACACACAGCTTGCAAAGATGAGTTTCAACGCAATCATAGATCTCACAGCTGGGGTGTGTTAAGAAGTAGGTGACATTAGCCAATTAATATCATCAATGTTCAGTAGCTAATGTTCAGCTCCATGTAAGCACTTGCCGCAGCGGCAAGCAGTAACAGGTAGCCTAAAGAGTTGCTCATCAGTATGGCAATGTCATTATATACTCGTAGTGGGTTTGGCACACTGCGCAGTCTACGTAATCAATGCGTATCGTAGCCTGAGCAGTACCAAGTACAAAGTTATGCCGCACAAAAAACAGCAGCGATGTAATTGCTGCCTGTTCACTGCAGGAAATCTTGTACCTGTACTCGTGCTTTTTTATGTTCTAGATTGCGGGTTCTACGTAGATCGTATTTTAGGATTGTTCTAGAACTGACAAGGATAGTTTCTGACAGTCCCAACTCTGTGTGTTGACTGCTCGTGTACATCAGCAATATAGACGTCCTACTCGTATAGGACTCTAGAGCCTAGCAACTCTGTAGACGTCTGGGAAACAAGGTGCAGCACCCTCTCCTGCTCACTCTTCACAGCCGCACCTGAACGCCTTCCGGTTCATTGTTCCATAAGCCTTTGTTGACCCATCCAGCGCCCCTTTCAACCCAACATGCATCTTTGATACCATCAGTGATGTTCGAGTTCGTTTCACAATGGCTCTGCGTTAGCCACTGAAGACCGTCATCGGTCGGCCATCTGAGTGTGTACTCGTCATTTCTCAACAGGTTATGAGCCTCGTGTCGTACTCTGCTAGCGCACTACACCGGGGAAACTACGAGATTGCATCACGGGCGAGAGACTCCTTGAGCCACTTCTTCTGCGGTGCCCGCTAGATGTTTCAGTGACTACATACATCTATCTCCAGCAACCACCGACCACCGGTTCTACTCGTCAACGCTTCAAGCGATCGCTTTTTCTTCGCCGCCTTGACAAACCGAAGCTGGACCGACAAGAATCAACCTTCGTGGGCCCGGAGCTGGAGCAGCAGCTGAGGAGTTTACGCACAACAGTCCAGCATGACTTTTAACGGCCCGGCACAGCTCGGGGCTTTGATCGGCGCTGCCCGACTCCGACTCGGGCGCGTGATCTTCAGCGGCCCGACAAAGCTCGGTGGCGTGGTTTCGACGACCCGGCTCCGAATCGGGCTTGTAAATTTAGCGGCCCGATTCAGACTCTCGGGTGCGTGATCTTCAGCGGCCCGACACAACTCGTGCCCTGAATTTAGTCGCCCGACTCAGACTCGGGCGCGTAACTTTAGCGGCCCGACTCAGACTCGGGCTCATGAATTTATCGCTGACACAGCTGTTCACAGCAGTTCAGCGCGTTCTAGCAGGAGCTCGACTCAGACTCGGGCACGTGAGTTTAGCCGCTTGACTCAGGCTTGGGTGCATGACTTCAGCGCGGACACTGCTACATACAGCAGCACAGCGTGATTTTCTAGCCCCCCGAGGAAACTCGATGCCGTGATTTCAGCGACCCGATTCAGACTTGGGCCCGTGATTATAATACTGACACTGCTACACACAGCAGTTTAGTGTGACATTTCAGCAGCCCGACTCAGACTCGGCTGCATGAGTTTCAGCGGTGCGTCCGAAGACTATTTCGATGATGCCACCTAACCCAGACCATCCCCAGACTGCGTGACAGTTTGGACACTACAAGGTCTTGGATATGACAAATACAATCTCAACCGCTGGGGGGGGAGAACTGATTGGTTAAGCGCAAGGGCTGCTAATGGACCACGTCACCGACGACAAAGGAGTGCGGTGCTTAGTCGAAATTTCGTGTCTGGTTGTGCCTGGCTTAGAGCGTAGCCTGTTCTCGGTGAAACAAGGGGCGCAGAACGGTGTCGTATCCATTCTTGACATGAGCAACCCATAGGTGGAGGCAGACAACTTCACACTACCACTCCAAGAGCTGGGGTACGATCTTCACTCATTCCTGCTGGAGCTCAACGACGGGAGTGACAGGCCGGAGCTGGCATTGCAGGCCATGACTAGCGCCAATCTGTGGCATCGGCGACTAGGGCATCTCATACGCAAGAACCTGGATATCTTGAAGAACCTGGACGACACCGGGGTGGGTTTCGACGGGACCGCGCCAGACTGCAACGTGTGTGTGTGTGCCGTGGGAAAGAGTCACGAGCTGGCCCACCCCCGGAGCGTGTAAGGGCTGACAAAGGGGGGATGTCGCTCGAGTTCGCCAGCACCAACACGCCGCAGAAAATCGGTATGTCCGAGGGCGTTGGAAGAACTTTTCCAGCGATGGTGCGGTGCATGCTCACCGATAGCGGACTGCCAAAATTTCTCTGGGGAGAATTGGTGTTTTCGGCGGCGTTCCTGGGGAACAGGGTGCCGCACTCTGCGATCGGCATGCAGTCCCCGTACAAAAAGCTGCACGGAACGAAGGCGGATCTTCGGCTTCTTCGAGTCATCGGTACCACAGCCTGGGTCCACATAGATGCGTACTCTAAAACGCTCGACCTCAAGGCGGTGGAAGGACAGATGATGGGATACAGCAACAACAGCAAGAGCTACCGCTTCTAAAATTCAGTCACCCGGCGTATCATGGAGAACAGAAACGTCATCTTCGTCGAGACGCCATCGCGACTCCTTCCCTCGGAGTCAACTCATACGCAGTTTCTTCGATCGAGCAACGGAATGGATGTCGACAATTACACCACAGAAGACGACTTTCTGCGGGATCTTCGCGATTTCACTTCGGTGTTGGGACCCCTTACCAGTGCTTCTGTGGACCACATCGCTGCAGGCGGGCTCTCAGCGAACCCATCGGTGGCCGAACTCTTGGATTGGATCAGCAACATTACCCGGATAGACATCCTGGACAGATGAGCGGCAGGACTACCGCAAGAGAGGTTTATGTCCGGTGGAGCGTCGCTGGAGGGCGTCCTGAAAGGGGGCATTATACAGGGTGGAGCATCGCCAGAGGGAGCTCCGAAGGAGGGCGTTCTCGAACAACTGGAGCAGCTGGTACCACCCGGGGGATCCTCCCCGATATAATCGTCGGTTGGATCATCGCCGCTCCAACAGAGGGGGCATTCGCGCCTGGATGTGACGCCTGCGGTTACGCGTGCTGGTAATGCAGCTAAATCCTTCGTGAAGCGCAGCGCCATCAGCCGTTCAAATTCCGCCCACCTTGCGGCAATCGTCAACGGCCTGCGTTGTTTGAGCCCCGCGGACGCAAACTCTACACCAAGATGACTTTGCTAGATACTGCGCACCAGGCGAACGAAGCAGACTCAGCCGTGGAGTACGCCTATGCCGCGACCAACGTTCAAAACGACTTGGCGGGGGAGAAGGCGGAACTATTTCCGAACACTTTCAAAGAAACCATGACTCTACCGGCCAAGGCGCAGTGGAAGACGGCCTCAGACAAGGAGGTGAGAACCCAAAGGCGCAGTGGAAGGCGGCCTCAGACAAGGAAGTGAGAACCCTTATAAAGAACAACGTCTACACACTCCTGCCGAGGACACAAGATTATCGGCAGTCGATGGGTCTACAAAGTCAAGGCCGACAACTTGTACAAGGGACGCGTTGTTGTACTAGGGCGGGGGCAATTACCTGGCGTTGACTGCGGCAGCACGTTTGATCCCGTTTGCAGGCCTCAGAGCATCCGTATAGTGCTGGTGATAGCGGCGGAGTACAATCTGGAATGTTGGCAGCTATAATACAACACCGCGTTGCTGAATGCCGATGTCACGGAGGAAGTGTACGTCACGATTGTACCCGGATACGAAAAGGTCGACGAAAACAGAGTCCCAATGATCATGAGACTTCTTAAAATCCTGTACGGCCTTCGCCAGAGACCAATCAACTGGTGGAACACAATCGACAAACATCTAGTGGAAATCGGCTCCAAACGTCTCACGTCAGACTCGTGCGTCTACACCTACTCAGAGGGCGAGGGCATCATCATCCTCACCCTGTACGTCGAAGATGTTCTACTGCTTGGAAAAGACCTCACCGTGCCCAGGCGGATCAAGTAGAAGCTGATGAGCCGCTTTTCAATGACGGACATGGGAGACGTGTCGCTCGTGCTCGGGATGGGCGTCACCCGTGACTGTGAGAAGGGGATGGTTACCATTACCCAGGAGAACTACACCAAGTCCCTGCTGGAGCGGTACGGCACGGCAAGCTGCAATCCTGCGTACACACCTGTTGTGGGAAAAGAGTTATCGCGGGACCAGCCGGAGGAGAGGCTTCTGAGCCAGGAGGAGAACCAGCGCTTCCAGGCCATCACGGGCAGCGTAATGTACCTCGGACAGGTGACTCGCTATGACATCTTGTGCACCATCAATCAATTGGCGAGGGCGATGTCCAAACCGTCCAACGCTCTCCTGGCGGCGGCAAAACACCTACTTCGCTACCTGGCCGGGACGGTGGATTTTTCCATCACATTTATGCAAGAAGGTTTCAAGTTGACGGCTTTTTCGGATGTAAACTGGGGCAACAATCCAGACAACGGCAAGTCGATGTCCTCATAGGTTGTCCTCCTTTAAAATGCTCCGGTGACCTTTAAGGTGGGGCACAGTGCACTATGGAGGTAGAACCCGTAGCCGCAGCGCTAGCGATGAAGGAGGCATTGTTCTTCTCAAACAGGATGAAGGAGCTGGGATTCGGCACGCGCTTCGACTGTGTACCGCTGTGTATCGACAGCACCTCGGCTCTGCACGTGGCCGGAAACCGTACCTACTGCTCGCGAGTCAAGCACGTGGCTCTGCGGTACTTCTTCATCCAGGAGCTGGCTAAGGAGGGCAAAATAGCCATCCACTACGTGAAGACTGAGGACCAACTCGCTGACATCGGCACCAAGTACCGCGGTAAGCACAGGCACCGCTACCTCCTCAAGCTAATCAGCGAGTTCAAAGCCTGAAGTAGAGAAATTCATACTTTTCCTTTTCGTTTCTTGATACTTTCGCGCAAATGGGAGAGGTATTCGACCGCCAATGCTGCACACGGTAGACTCTAAATAATTATGTTTGCCTTCTGAAAGGCAGTCACCACAACGAGTGGCTTGAATGGGTCCTTGATGCGTGTCTATCGATATTTTTGTGATTCAGAGTAACTTCGTCGTATATACATGCATTCCATTAATTTGAACAGCTCACCAGTGAAAGATGACCCCGGTTGCAACGACATTTCAATGCAGAAGTTATAAATTCGGAGCTGACCCAACGGTGGAAGTTCTAGGTTACAAGGGTATTTGTTTGAGGCATTGCAGCTGTATCTGCAGAAGCGACATCCATTGTGGGGGAGTGTTAAGAAATATGTGACATCAGCCTATTGTTAACATCAATGCCCAGTAGCTAATGTACAGCTCCATGTAAGCACTTGCTGCAGCGTCACAGCAGTAGTAGGTAGCCTAAAGAGTGGCTCATCAGTATGGCAATGCCATCTTATACTCGTAGCGGGTTTGGCACACTGCGCATGATACGTAGTCAATGCGTATCGGAGCCTGAGCAGTACCGGGTACAAGGTTATGCCGCACAAACAACAGCAGCGGTGTATTTGCTGCCTGTTCACTACAGGAAGTCTTGTAACTGTACTCGTGGTTTTATGCTCTAGAATTGGGTTCTACGTAGATCGTATTTTAGGATTGTTCGAGAACTGCCAAGGATAGTTTACGACAGCCCCAACTCTGTGTGTAGACTGCTCGAGTGCATCAGTAATCTAGACGTCCTACTCGTAGGGTTCTAGAGCCTACCAACTCTGTAAACGTCGAAAAAACAAGGTGCAGAACCCTCTCCTGCTCACTCTTCACAGCCGCACCTGAACGCCTTCCGGTTCATTGTTCCATAAGCTCTTGTTGGCCCATCGAGCGCCCCTTTCAACCCAACATGCATCTTTGATACCATCAGTGATGTTCGAGTTCGTTTCACAACGGCTCTGCGTTAGCCACTGAAGACCGTCATCGGTCGGCCATCTGAGTGTGTACTCGTCGTTTCTCAACAGTGTGTTTTTATTCTAATTAAAAGTGTAAGTCTGCATCCAACACAGTCAGTTGCATCCCGACGCGGTTTCCGGAAAATTAAGTATTGAAGACGACCACCCGCTCTGTGTGGAGCTCTCACGATTGCGAGCTAACGGGATGGATGGTGGTTGTATCCACCTCGCCGTGATCAACCTGCTATACATTGTGGTTTTGAATGGCGCTCGTGGTTGGAGCGCCTTTTGGATAAACAGCAGTAGTAGCGATTACTGTTGCAGTTACTGTTGGTGTAACCAGACGCCGATCCTGCACGTATACAGAATTTGAGGGTAAGGATTGCCTTCTTCTGGCACGTGCTACGATAGGCGATAGGGGTGCACCCCAATTTTTTAAGGGTCCTAGTTTGAGGAGGTCCATACCGACCCGCCAAAACCGACTTTGATAAACAAAGAAAGTGCAGCCCGATGTGCGATCCCGTGGCCTAGGCATACGACGAATGATACGGTAATTTAACACTCTAACGAGTGATGTTTGGTTGGGTTGTAGGTCTAGGTTAACCTTTGTGGTGCTCCGTTTGTCACAATCGGGTTGGTGTTGATAGCACTAGGCACGTGCTACCAAAGGGGTACTAGTTTTGGCTGTATTGGTTTCTGAATGTGACGGGGCGTATTGACCTACATACCGGTCGCCCCGGTAGTCTAGTGGTTAACCTCGAATACTACTAAGGTTGGAGTCAGGGGTTCAAATCTCGGTATCGGAGGTTTTACATCTAGAGACACCAACTGCGGAGAGCGTTTCATAGCGTGGGTAAGCACAGCTCGACGCGAGTTGACGAGGGAAGAAAGTGCTGAATTCTTCTCGCGATAAATTTGGATGCGCCTACCGTAGTGGGGAGGCGGGAGACGAGCCTCCTAAGTGGCCCCAGACCTGAGTTACGACTAGGGAGGAAGAAGGAGAAAGAAAAAGTGCGACGAAAATAGATGAGATGAGTAAAATAGAAATAGAAATTGGCCTAAAATCGTCGGAATATCATTCTTGTTTTGAAATATGGTGCTTTGTATACCCAGGCCCGGGATTGTTCATCGGGTTGGACTTTCATTTGTCTCGAAAGTCTGGGTTGAGGTGGGGTATAGAACTCCTCAGGTTAGCAGCCTCAGACACAAATTGGTGAACGTCTACTATGGGATGTGACGCTGCCTCTTATGGTAGCACGCCTCTTGTCTCACAGACAAAAGTTTGAAAACCTTTACAAATGACGATTCCCGACAAATTTCAATATTCGTGAAAATGTCTGAGCGGGTTTGTCACGATTCATGACATTTTTCTTGGTAGTTAAGAATGACCCCAGAAATGCCTACCAGGTACATCCCAGTTTACATTATTGTGCAAATGAATGCAGAGAGCCAAATTCTTACAAACCGCGTTTTTTAGAATGAGGAGGAGTGCAATGCGATGTACAGAAGCATTGTTTTACTGAGAGGTTGTCGAGGCACATAATGAGGGTCTACGGCCTTGACGGGCTCCTCCATCTAACTAGCCGTCCAAACGGCATGACAACTGCGGGCGTTAGAGTTGATCGTGTTGCCCAAACGACGGTCTCCGCAGGTGGGTCACATTCAGGACCTTTATCTCCAGCGGCTCAAAATCACTCGCGCGAGTGGCTGCGTGGAAGCTCGATTTCTTTGCGACCTGGCGCGTTTTGTTTTGCGCTGTTTCGTGTCGTCGGTATACCGTGTGCACCGTCACCATTGAGCGAGGTGCAGAGCGGCTCGCCTGGGTGGACAAACCTCGGTAGTGATATATAAAGTACCCTCCCTATATACCGTAGCCTTGATCCCACTTTGAACGACTCCACGGTACAAGCACCGCTCCTGAACGTATGCACTATAGCCGGAACAACCATTCAAGCTACACGCGATCTGTAGATCTACACGTTACGCACATTAGCAGAGGTATAAGGTTCTCCCCCTTCGGTACCAACCTTCTGATACGAAACTGAATTACCAGTATAGGTTTAGGCTTCATTCCATATTTGGGAAATATTGTGTTCTACGTCAACTTCAGTGTAGCAGCTGTTAGTTTTTTTCTTTCCCCGTAACTGGCATGCTACGTTTCTTGTGGGTTTTTTTTCTTATGGGGGGGGGCGGTAGAGTATACCTCTTTCTGCGCGAGTCGACCTCCGCCAGCAGAACCACCCAACTGACTTTTTTGCCCGCCCCCCCCAGACTGTATACTACTGTTGTAGGCCCGCAGCCCGACATATGCGTCCAGTATGTGTAGATTGGCGCCGCACAGACGAGTTTCTTCATTAACCCAAAAATATCGTCAGCTGTGGGATCGATTACGGAGAGGAGGCAGCTTGGTTTCGCGCCTCATGCGGCCTTGAGGGCGAGTTGGGCGGTTTCTTATTTTTTCTGGACCGCATTTCATTCTATATAAGAGATTGTTAGCTGCCGACGCCGTTGCACGTCTCGATATATGTTTGTTACAAAGGTTTCCCTTCGGGATGTGGTCAACTTAAAATCCCAGGGTTTCGCGAGTTCGAAGGGGGGAACGCAGGCGTTCCTATAAGCTATACCAGATAATCTATAGAAGCTCTTGAAAACTAAAGATAAAGTGATTCGCCAATACGCCAGTAGCCCGGCAAGTAACACCGACCAACCGAAACGAGTACCGGGTATAATAGTTTAGTTATTTCAACCGAAAAGATGAGCACAAATGCTAACCTGTAACTTCTCTATGTTAAAGTCGCAGCCTACGGCTGAAATTGTTAACTTCCACATGCTCAACAAAATACCGCGTATTGTACCACTGTTATAGGATCATAGCTCCATTCGCCCATCATGACATTCGTTGGCTGTCTGTCACATTCATGCCAGTGCCGTTCGTTTTCGTGCAACTCAGTGTCTGTCTCGGTGCGGCTGCTGTTGTATCATACCTTGTACTTCGAAGTGTGATGTCATCACGCACACATACGCGCAGTACAAGTGCGATCGTCCGGATGTCTCGGTGTCTGTTCTTCTTTGCCATTCTGTTTTTTTTTTCATGTAGCTTATACTTCGATCAACACGACACTTGTTCCGGAATCTCAGACTTCTCTTACATTACCAATCGTTTATTTGATATACTCAATTAATGTGTCATTGTCCTTGGTATATTGCATGGACTCATTTACCACCTCCGACTCTCCCAAGTAGCACCCTCCGACTCTCCCAATAGCACGCACGTTCAACTCCCAACACTTCTACGTGCCCCTAAGGGCTTAATCAACTCCTCTTCTCCAAACCTCGGATCCACACGTAATGTACTCGATCGGGCCAACCCGTCAACCGGTAAATCGTCTCTATTATATTAACCAAGCGTGTTCCTCCTTCTCACTCGCGCTCGACTCCTCCCCCCCCCGTCCCTTGCTCCGTCTCCAACGGGATACGTGGTCAATGGCCAAACGACTAAGAACGCAAGCAACAAATCAGTCGGGGGGGGGGGGGGGGGGGGGGGGGGGGGGGGGGGGGGGGGGGGGGGGGGGGGGGGGGGGGGGGGGGGGGG
>JAYJMJ010280853.1:0-11722 GCA_036873875.1 Laminaria ephemera
GCCGACCTATATCCTTCATGAGGACATACACAACCCGTGACACGCGCGATCGGAGTATCACACACAGCTTGCAAAGACGAGTTTCGACGAAATCCTAGATCTCACAGATGTTGTGGATTTTTAATTTTTTATTAAAACCTGTCTTCGCCAAAAGTGAAATTGTTTTTTTTTCTCATCTCATCTGTTGTCTTCGCAATTTTTTTTTCTACATTTCCCTCGCTAGTCGTGGCTCAGATCCGGGACCACTAAGCATGCTCTTCTTCCCCCTCCCCACTGCGGTACGCGCCCCAGGTTTTATTGCGAGAAGAATTCAGCATTTTCTTCCCTCGTCAACTCGCGTCGAATTGTGCTTACCCACGCTGTATAGCGCTCTCGGCAGTTGGTGTCTCTAGAAACAAAAATCTCTCTATCGAGATTTGAAACCCTGACTCCAACCTTCGTTGTATTCGATCTTAACCGCTAGACCACTGGGGCGACTGGCTTATGTGCATTCCGATGAAATAACTATCCCATGGCATTGGTTTTAAAACGGAATTAGGTTGTCAACGACAACGAGACTGTGTAGTTCTTAAGTTGAGGAGCCCAACTAATCCGAAATAGATTTGGCCAATAAATGCTATGATACACTTATTATAGCATGCTTTTTTTTCCGTGCCGACAATTCTTCATGCAGGTGCTTACATGCGACGTTCAGGCGCCTCAAGGGGGTGCTAGTCTCTTCGTCGACGGGTTCGCTGTGGCCGAACGTCTGCGCGTGGAGCATCCTAGGGCATTCGAGTTCTTCTCACGCACCCCACTCGTGTACAGGCTTGTAGAGGACAACTGCCACCACATGGCAGAGGGGCCCATATTCCGTTTGGGGCCGCACGGTGACGTGGATCAGGTAAAAACGTTGGAACGCACGCTAAAACAATGGTAGCACGTTTTGGCTAAAACCAATTGCTAATGACGGAGCTCCTTGACCCCAAATCATCGCAATGCCATTCTTGCGATACTACATGATTATGTTGAATACTTTGGCCGTGGGATGGTTTGTCGGGTTGCACTTTCCTTTTTCCCACAGTCACCGTTTAGGTCAAGCATATAGATAGTTCCCATATAAATGGAGAAGCCTCAGAAACAAATTGGTGCACGCCTACTTTACAACCGTTACTATACTACTATCTGCATGTATCTTGAGACCAACAACACGGCGGCAGGGAGATCACTTCCAGCGCTCGCTCCAGGTACTACCCTATTTCCTTGCAAATCATAAGCTCTCGAGTTTTTCTGGTTCGCGATACGCACCGCCGCAATATAAACGGTTGCTTAATTGCGCCAACAAACCATGTTTGGGTTCGTTTTTGGGCGTGGTACAGAGTTCACTGCGAGCTGGGCCAATACACTATTACAAAGTCAAAATGGGGTGTCCACGCCTTTCAATAGTCCTGGTCCTGACACTTCAGACAAATCCAAGCCAGATAGTCCGGAACGTGTTCGTGCAGCGTTAAGGGGGACAGATGGTACTTCACGACCCTGGTCGGACATGTTTTGACGTTTCTCTAAACACATGCAAGTACGGTGTACGACGTTCAACAACGACCAGCAGAGCTCCACCGTTCAAACGCCTTGGGAAGGATGCAGGGTCAAGTAGGTATCTTGTGTTTTTTGGGTTTTGCTCCCCTCGTCGATTTGACGATTGTGTTGGTGCTGGGTATCCTGAAGTCGACAGACACTATCTGACAGCATGAACGCCATGGACGTGAGAGCATTCGTCTTTTTGTGGTTGCTAATCCTGAACGTGTCGAAAACATTAGTCTTTGACACATACTACGTGGAGATGTGGGGACCGTAAGCTTTATTTTTCCCCATCCGCTGGAGGATCAAAATATACTAATAAAAAAGAATAGTCCTGTTTTTGGGATGACGGAAAGCAACTGGATGGCACGTCTATTACAGAGGACCATAGTAATGAGGACCCACGACACACACAAAAACCTAAATATTCCACCGTTTTTACTAACCATATTTGGTCCTGATTACTACGTTCCTCCGTCATAGTGGCGTTGGACGCGTGCTACGTTAAGAGTAGCACGTTTAGGCCTTTTTTCTGATTGACGGAGCTCTCCAACTTAGAAACAGCACAACCTCGAGGTCACTAACAATAGCCTTAGACTTTTAAACCTATTAATAGGCCGGGAGATTGTTCATCTGGTTGCACTTTCATTTTTCTCCAAGTCAGGTTTTAGAAGCGGTGTGGATCACCTCAAGTGAGGACTTTGGGAAAAAAAGTGGTTGTACCCGTATCGTAGTATGCATCATAGACACGGTGGTATCGACGCGAAGGCTTGCCATCAGCTTGTCGTTTGCGTTCTCCGCGCCTGTTGGTTGTTCTTCCCCGCATCGTGTAGGTGATGTGTTAGGTTGCATTGGTTTGGGTGACTACAGTAGTGGTACGAAAGGGGTATAGCATTTTTCGGCGAAAACACTTCATATTTCTGACTGATGAGACCCCTAAACAGGGGAACTGCCACATATGGTCGGAATCCCAATTGTTTTTCACGATGATGGTCGGAATCCCAATTGTTTTTTACGATATCGTTCCACACACCATATACACGTTATCGTTGGGCAGATTGTTCATCGTTTGTCAGGAAATCAGTTTTAGGGTGAAGTAAAGAACTTCTCGAGTGAGGAGTCTCGGAAAACTCAGGTATTGCCCCTACTGCAGCACGTGTGAGACAGCGTGTATTGCACGCTCCCGCCCATTGACAGCGCACGGCTGCTCCGCTTGCCCATTGCGTTTACTGTGGCTAAATCACTCGACTCGGATTTTGTTTGTGTAAAGGTGAGATACAATGACTACGACCGGGCACCACTGGACTACTTGTCCAGCGACGATGTTGACCGTTTTTACGAGCATCACGAGTCTCTGTGCGCAATTATTAGGTGAGAGAACGAGCACGGCTACGATAGAGGTCCACCTGAGTTTCTTATGGTGCTCCTCACGTGAGGAGCTCATCGCCCAACCCTAACCTTGAATTTGATAAAAAACGTTGTTTGCTTCGCCAGATGAACAAACCCGTGGGCTCCCAAATATATCTGCAAGTCTCCTTGCGTTTCCCAATCTATTAGTTGTACACCTAATCACCTAATCCATAGGATTGTTCATCCGGCAAAGGGAAACCCTAAGATGAAATTTCGAGGAGGCGGTCAGAACCCGTTTGGCCCAAACGTGTTACGTCTACCGTATCACGCGTCTAACCACATTATATCGTAGAACCCGCGAGCTTTCACCCTGTCAGTGGCCTCGTTGTCGTGTATAATAGGCGTTTGGTTGAGCGCAATTTTGTAGCGAAGTCTGATGAAGAAGTACGTGTACCCTTAAGAAATCAGTTTGAAAGAGAATCGTACAAGCATGCCACGATAGATAGGGCTATATATATAACCCTTTTTGTCCGATGCCCCTCACTTGAGAAGATCTATACCGCACCCAAACACTGACTTTGGCAACAATGAAAGTGCAACAAGATGGACTCTCCCACGGCACAGGCTTAAAGACGAGTGCTGCTGTAAATCACAACGATGTTGGTTAGTTCCTCGGGGTTAGTTTCCCTGTAAATCACAAATAAGTCTGGCCAACGCCTGCTACCTCTATTGCAGCACGTGTTCTCATGGGATGCGGAAAGGATGGACGCAGCGTCTCTAACTCAGTCGTTGTGCGTGTCCCGCTTGCTGGTTCAGGGACCCATCGATGTTGGTGCGCCTCCTTCTGGAGCCGGGAGATTCCGTTATTTTCAACAACTACCGAACCTTTCACGGGAGAGAGTCGTTCAAGGTACAGTAGTGGTCCATCCAGAGTGCCGGTGTGTGAAACCCGAAAATACCCGCACTGCTGTAACTGCTACAGGCTCTACTCCGCATACTGCCACTGCTGGTTGTTCCCATATGTGCCAAGCGATTTCACAGTCACCATAGCGGGCGACTGGTACTATAGGGGGAAATTTACTGTACGACAAGGTACTAACGTCATCGTCAACCGCACATATTTGTTTCATTAATCAACCGGCTAAAAATTGTTGTCGGTTTTCCTGGCGCGAGCGTTTATCGGGGAATTTGTGGCCGAACATCATTTGAATTGCTTGTGGTTTACGTTCTATACCGAGGACTTTGGATTATTATTTCGGGTTGCGCTTTCATGTCACCCGAAGTCAGCGAATGGGTGAGGTGGGGAGCTCGTCGTACGAGGAGCCGCACAAACATTAGGGGCTACCCTTATCGTATCATGCGGCTTTGTTCGAAGGTAGGCCTCCTCTGACGTAGAAACCCACCCGAGATTCATCTTCATGACGGAATCTCAGCCTCAGACGTATCCAGGTATGCATGTTGCGCATTACACGTATGCTAGCTATAAGATTTCCACGCGCTGCTCGCATAATTAAAAATTAGTCCCGGGTGGGAAAACCCCCCACACATACTTAAAACCTCGTTTTTTTTATCATTTTTGGTCCGGAAGGGGATGGTATGTGTTCCATCCCCTGTTTTAATAACGCATTTCTAATTCAACGGTTGCCGTTCGCGAGGTCCGTTCATGGTTATTTTAGCCGTAGCACGCATCCGACGCCGTGTCGCTTCTTAACCATATCGAACACACGCGTTGTCGCCTTTTAACTCACCCGACCCAGGGCTGGAGGCGGATGGTGGGATGCTACCTCGGTATGGATGAAGTGGACTCCATGGCTCGGGTGCACGGGGTGTAGTCCAGAAAATGGGCACCTCCGTGTTTGTACCCGCAGTTCGTGGGTTACATTCAAACCCAAGAGTAGAGGTCGCTCGGTTCGACAGCCAATATACCGCGATGGACAAAGTTCACAAGCATGGTTTAAATCGGACCTACATCGTGTTACATGGAGGTTGGCAGAAGGAGTTGAGTAAAATTCAACCGCAGATTTCACAGAGTCCTCTCTTAAATTTTGGTTATTTTGAGGAGATATGTGCGTTCATTCGGGCGGTGTGGGTTGCCAATAAACACAACGTTACCGTAGAAATGGCTTGCTAAACGTGAAAGGCTCATCGTGGTGCGTCTCTCGCTACGAAGTGTGCAGCGACCAAATACAACCCACCCTGGTATTTGGTAAGGTGGTGTTTCAGCAGACTTTGCTGCAGCAAACCTAGCGGTCGTGATTCCGGTCGCACGCGAACGAAGAATGAGCAATCGCACGGGGTCGGTGAAATATGATATTCCCATATACCGTGGTTTGCCGGTAAAATACCAAGAACGCTTGCCTTGTAAACTACGAGTTTCCTGGGGGCCTTTTGGGTAACTTTTTCCTCTCGGGATGCTGTTCTTCATTCTTTCGTCCTTCCTTCTTGTTTTTATTACTGTCGTTTCTTTATTATTTACACATTTCGTTATGATTTCTGCCTCGTAGTTAGTGACTACGTAGCGCTAGTATCTCTCTAGGATGCGGCATCAGAACGGACACTGGGTGTGGTGAACCGGAGAAGTTTGCACGGACGACACCAGGTAGGTGTACTTGATCTCGATGGCTGGAAAGAACGGTCAAACACCAAGGAACAGTGCACTACCGTTGTTGGGAAAAATTATTGGGACTCGCACCTCTTGCAAGTACCGAATACCCTGGTCCGTGTCGTTCTCGTAATTTAGAATTCGATAAGCTAACGAACTCACAGGCAGGGAGACTTCTTCCGTGCTTTCCGTCGTGGATGAAATGCACAGGTTGGAATAACGTGGGGTGCTTCATTTTCCTCGTTGCGTTCGGAACACATGCTGGCTGCTAGTTTTCGAATACCCCCATACGTGGTGTTCTCGTACTTTAGAATTTGATAAGCTAACGAACCCACAAACAAGGAGACGTCTTCCGTGCTTAGCGTGGAGAAATAAATGCACAGGTTGGAATAACGTGGGGTGCTTCATTTTCCTCGTTGCGTTCGGAACATGCTGGCCGCTTGGTTGATTGCTGGCTGTGATACTCTTTGGTTTCCGTGTTGGTTCATTTGCGTTGGTTCGGTTGTGCCTGCTCTCTCTTTACTTGTTTTTTTGGGTACCCTTCCTTCTCCCCCTGCGTATCGGTCAAGCCTCATCTTCGGCGTACTCTATGTTCGTAACCTACGTATTTTTGTTGTCATTCTCATTTCTTCGTATCATATCATTTGTCTTTTTTTTATTTTTTGTTTTTTCTTGCGGTTTGGTTTAGTCTGTTGGCTTGTGTACAATATGCGTATTGCATCCAGTGCATTTTATCCAGGACATTGCATCCAGTACATTGCATCCAGGACATTGCATCCAGTACATTGCACCCAGTAGATTGACACAGTACATTGCACCCAGTAGATTGACATGGCGACGCGTTCTACTAGAGGGGTGGCACTGTTGGACGTTTGGCTAACAACGTTTCTGAATGACGGGGTTCTGAACCCAATATCGTCGGAATCTCATGCCTTTCTTGCGGAATGCTTCACTATATGCCTAGGCCATAGGATTGTTCGTTGGGTTGCACTTTCTTGTTGTCTCATCTTTGGTGTTCGGGTGAGGTATAGGGTATCTCACGTGAGGAAACATAGAAATAATAGGTGCTCGCGTACCGTCCTATTAGTAGCATGCGTCTGGAATTGATTTGTCAGGTCTCCTTTCTGAAGTTTGTCTTGCGCATCTTTGTTTCAAAGTTTGTGACCAGAGTTTGACGTCCGTATCTCTAGGGATATTAATAGGCACGGATTAGAATAAGATGTCCTGGATGTATGGTAGATGGTTTGATACAACGATTTCACGTGAAGGACAAACAAAAGGGTGGTATCCGTTTTGGGTGAAGAATGAGATTGGACGCTACTTCGTATTAGTAGGTGTGCCCGGCGTCGATGGGTGGACACTAAGGCACACATATTGCGGTACAAGCATTAAGGTGAAACGGTCTCCAAACGAAAATGGCGATATTTGTTGCGTGCCTTGGTCAGTGTCGAGACACCTCAGCAATTGTCGCGGCGTTATGGCAAAAACGCGGTATTTTATTTTTTCTCGTTGCTCCTTGCAGGGACAACCAGGTAGTTGGCCGTGGAATACAACGATAAATACCTTGTAATCTTTCACGGTAACGGAGCACCTTCTGTTCGATGTGGACGCGTGCCACGATAGAGGTACCACTTTTTGGCCGAACCGTTTTGTGAATGACGGGGCTTCTTAACCCAAAATCGTCCGAATTATATCTTTTTTGGAAGTTTGTTTCGTTGTATACCTAGGCCATGTCACTGTTTACCGGAGAGCACTTCTAGTTTTCTCCAAATCGGTTTTTATGGATCTTTTCAAAAAAGTGAGGAGCCTCCGAATCAAGAGGGTGCACTTCTACAGTAAAATGAGTCGGTGGCTGGCAAAGCAATTTGAATTAGTGAACGTCAGACCAAGGCTATCATAGGGGGGTCATTTCTAAGGCTTCCATTTTCAGCGTCTCAGAGCCACTCGGTTGATGGTCTACCTTGCTGCTATTAATAGCTTTATTTAGACGTCTGAAGCTTACCTGGGGTTTGCTGAAACGCAGTATGCACGGCCAAGGAATGGTTTCTTACGCTACGACAACATTGATTGTATTTTTAAGGTACGGTTTCATGTGAAGTGGTACAGAATATACACCCGGTGGTGAAGATCAGGGGCGCCCCCCTCACCATGGCTTCGATCGGAACTGCTGTGGTAACACGGTGGTAATACGGCGGCAATCGTGGTCCTATGATTGTGATTGCGGTGGCGCCACGGCTTTCCTTGTACGGTTCTCCCGATTGAATGCCAGATATCACCAAGACAAAACAGCAAACGAGGCAAGCATAACATGACGGCAAGGGTGTTGAGGCACGAGAAACCGAGGACAATGTGATTGTCCCGAAAATGTTCATGTTGTCCACCCCGACTCTCCGCTGGCACCCACCCGTGGTATCAAATATGGGTACGTATGAGGTCTGAGCATTTCGGGGTGGGAGCTCAGATTGAGTACCCTCGAGGGGCTCTTTACCTGCCCCTATGATCGGCTTTGTCAAAAAATGGTATGCTAAGCCCGTGACGCATGCCACGACAGGCGAGCCCTTTCAATTAACGCGTGTTCTGGTCGAGGGATCTCCTCAAGCCCGCTATCTTTGGAAAATCATTTGCGTTTAATCGTATCGGTCGTTGTTTCTTAGGATATGGAATTATTCATCGGGTTGCACTTTAATTTTTCTTGAAGGATAGCATTTGAATGGGGTATAAGAAAGCTGATACGATAGAGGTACCAGTTATTTTCTGAGGCTCCTCACTTGAGAAGCTATAAACCTCACGCCAAAATTCGAATTTTGAGTAATCTGAAAGTGTAACCCGACAAACAAACCCATGGCCTACGTATACAAAACCTTGATATCGAACAACAAGAACGAAAATTCGACGGTTTTGGGTTAAGGAGCCCTGTCATTCAGAAAACGTTTCTGTCAAAAAGTGCTACCTCTATCGTACTATTAGTAGCACGCGTCATAACGCCCCTCAAATTTAGAGGCTCAGAAACACCTGGTAGGTGCACCACTACCGCCGTAGCAGGTGGCCCGATAACCGGATCCCATGCGTTAGATATCCAACAACCAATATTTTGAAACATACACATCGAACCCAATTTTATGGAGTGGGTCCTCAGTTCGGAAGCGCCGCCAGTGCACAAGGTTGTGCTCTAGCTTGCAAACTCTATCGTAGCATGGGACAAAGGCTGCGGTGGGTGGAGGCACCTTTAGGGGCTTTCATTCAGTGTCTCAGGGGTCATGCTGGCTACCCTGTTTACTGTGAAAGTTACAATGGTTTGATCCTTTTGGTTTCCTGAATGCACCGCCTTGATTGTGTTTGTTAAGCTGCGGCAACAAATCAGGTTGAAGTTTACGTTTGGGTTAGTTACACGGCCACTCCCGAGAGTGGCCTAACCCCGGTAGGCAAAATGGGGACACTTCCTAGAGCAGTGGACTCTTCAACTTGAACGCCACAGATTTGGGGAGTTTATCCATGTCGGTAGACGGATGAAGACCGGGTCATCGGGTGCTATTTACCATCTGGTCATAAACAATGGACATGCTGCGTGGGGGTACACCATGATAGGCTGCACTGGTTTTTTATGTAGGAAGGTGTGCTCGATCTAGGACGTGAATGGTTGGAGGACTTGTGTCACCGTCAGCTCCTTGCAGAATATGTGTCGCCCATTTCACTGCCTTATGTCGGAAACCATACGGGCAGCTACAGCAGTCAGCCAGAGCTTTAATTTTCCTCGCGTCGATTCTTCGGAAAAGTCCATGCTTCGACACAGCGCGTCTAGCTGCAGTATCGTTCGGCAATCGGGGCGTTGAATACATAACAATCATCCCGGAACGTATCCCTTTTTTCAAAGAACGTTTGTGAACAGCGTAGGCACAGGTGTTGTCCTAGCGTGTGGCTGTAGGAACTACTGTTGTGTTCGGCGCTCCTAGTAAACCGTGTTGCCAACAATTTCTTAATATCGCACGTGACCTGTGTGTCTACGTTTATGACTGAACATTACGTCGGGGACAATATTTTCCTCAAGAGGTGATTGAATAAATCGGGGGTTGTGTTCGTACCTGCTGTACTGGTGTTAATAGACTCCTTGGACATTTGTATGAAGGCAATTCGTGAACTATACGACAACATCACATATGTTCGTTTTTTATGTCTGAAGACACGTGATACGAAACGGGTAGGTGGCACTTTCTGGATGAAACCGATTCGGATTGACGGGGCTCTTGAAAACCGAGGAACTACCCAACATCGTTGGGTTTGGTAAAAGCATTCGACTTTAAACCAAGGCCGTGGGATTGTTCGCCGCGTCTCACTTTTATTTTTGTCAAAATCAGTTTCTGGGTGAGGTATAGAGGTCCTCAAGTGAGGAGCCTCGGAAAAATAATGTAGTATACTACCCCTATCGTAGCATACGTCGGAATCGTATACTGGATACTATTAATAGATACTAGATACTAGATACTATCAAGATTGATTTCGCCCTTCGACAATGGTGTACCAGGTAGAATTAACGTCCTTCGGGTGGAAAGAGAATATCCTTCCGTAAAGCAGGGGTATCCCTTCAACGAATCTCCGTCAACCACTTCCCCAGTTCCTTTCCCCACGTTTTTTTTCTGTTTTTGCTAATATATCCTTGGTGCTTTGGTATTGCAGTACGAGCTAATCAAAGTATCTAATTAAGCCCACGCCTAAACATAGGGACCCCTTTGGCGATAGCTGTGGCCTGGTTATTGGTTGTATATACCGCGTGGCCTCTGCGTTTGGCGATAGCGTAACATCGTTCGTTCCTGTAGGCGCCGACCTAGAGGCACTCGGCCACGTGCAACACTCAAAAGCAGTATTCTAGTGGCCGACGTACAGCGATTCACACAGCAGACGTACAAACAGTCAGACAGACAGACAGACAGACAGACAGACAGACAGGCAGACAGACAACAAAATACTGGAAGCCTGTGCCGTACTTGGCCTAATTCTAAGATACCACTACACCGCAGGCAAACCACCCCCTGCGTTAAAGAAACAAAAAATAAATAAGATACCATGCCACACCCGTTTCAGATGCCACCCCTCTGGGTCGGTACGCCTTCCTTACTAGAAGTGTGGCAGTAATGATTATTTCTCAATCCGTGTGAAATATCCATCATACCTGCATTAGGCAAGGCTGGCCGCCGGCTCTTCCACGCACCAACAACTGTACTACAGTCTGGTGTCCTACGTTCGTTGTTCGAGTTCTATTTTTGTTCGAGTATAGGGTTTCCCCTGCGAGGTATATCCTACTTTTACAATCAAACCTACGCTTCCAAGAAAGACCTACGTGTCCCAATTGCGCCGCGTTTTGAAGGCGTAGTTTCACGATTTTCGTGTTTTTTTTTAGGCGTAGCTACTAGGTGTTTTTCTAGGAATCGTAAAAAATGAGTCTTAAAATCATTACGCGTCCGAACAGAAACACTTGTTTCTAGCATTTTCTTGGCTCTCATTGCCCGTCCAGTTTGCTCGCTCAAATCTGTCTACAGCCTACCACCTACCATTGTAGCTCGGCAGCATCGCTCCATTGTCCCACCACCCTGACCAAGGGCAAAACCAAGGGCACGTCGTGTCGGCTTGGCGTACGTCGACCGGAGTGGGATGTGTTTTTATTCGTTGTGATTGGGCGTCACAGACACCACGAGTTGGAGCAAGAGGAGGTGTGGAAAGGAACTTCGTGGAGTTGTCACCGAGACAGCAGCAGCAGCAGCAGCAGCAGCAGCAGCAGTTGCTTGTCGATTACAGGAGGCCATATCATCAAGGGAACGACTGCTGGAGGTTTGGCGTCGCTAGGGCTTGGTAGCCGTCGCTTGAGACACATGGTGGCCCTGCCCTTGGGTGGCGGGGCCGTTCCGGAGTGGTACCCCACGTGGCTGTTTCGAGCTCGCTTTGCATTATCTAATTTAGAACCCAGAAAAAAGACGAAGGAGCAAAATGGGCAAGGACGCATCTCCAGACGGCGAGGTGCACACCCCTCAAGCCCGACGCTCGGGCCGCGAACGAACCCCACCCAGTCCCGATCACCGTGAGGGGTACGGGTATTCCCCGCCCGCGGAAGGTAAGGCCGTGTCTGGTGGCGGAGGAGTTGGTGGAAGGAAGAATTCTCCTGTCTGCCTTCTCAACGATTCAGTTTGTCTACGACCGCGTCGTCGTGTTCGGGCCGCGACAGGG
>JAYJMJ010280864.1:0-11722 GCA_036873875.1 Laminaria ephemera
CGGCACAAGTACATTAGATTGAAACCAAACGCTCTCTACAAAACCTATTTTTCCCAAAAAAAGTTTCTTAAAATAATGGCATCAGCATTCGGACACGCAGCAAGCGCAATTGGTTTCGGAAAATTATTTCCAAATAAACAATTGTCCCCCAAAGTATATGTACTAGGAATCGTTTCCTCTATTTTACCAGATATAGATGTCATTGGCTATCAATTTGGAATAGGTCAATATGGGGAGAGTATTTGGGCACATAGGGGTTTTACCCATTCTTTTTTTGCAGCTATTATTTGGGTGGCTATTTTGTTGCTCGTTTTTCATAGAAAAGAAACACATCAATTGCTGCTTGGCGGTTATTATTTTATAGCAACTGCCAGTCATGGCTTATTAGATGCGATGACAACAGGTGGAGATGGCATTGCATTTTTTATTCCTTTTAGTGCAGAACGATTTTTTTTACCACTGCGAGTAATCCAAGTATCTCCACTAGGCATTAAAAACTTCTTTAGTGAGTGGGGAATAGAAGTCTTGAAAAGTGAATTTATTTGGATTGGCATTCCTTGTATTTTGATGCTACTAATTGGTAAATGGTTAAATAAACGCGTCTACGAATGAATAGAAAAAAAATCATCCTATTTCCAATTATATTACTTTATTTCGCTGCCATTCTACTAGCACAATGTCCAGATAGACCAGGCATGCCTGTACTACCAAATCAAGAGGCAGTAGATAGCTTTTTAGCCATTTATCCTAATTGTACCAACTATTTTGAAGGATCTATTTCCGTAGATAATGTGCCTGTTACTTGGCTTTATGAGGATGTACAAGGCTATTTATTCACCCTAATTGGTTTCCTGATAAGTCTATTAATTTTACTATCCCTATTGTTTAAAAAGATCAGTTACTTTAATTAAATATGAAACAAATCAATTCTATATTAATCGCCAATCGAGGAGAAATTGCCTCTCGTGTTATCCGTACTTGTCGAAAAATGGGCATCAAAAGCATTGCAGTCTTTTCAGAAGCTGATAGAAATGCCCTTTTCGTGGAACAAGCAGATGTAGCGGTTTTTATTGGAGAAAGCACACCTGCCCAATCTTATTTAGACCAAGATAAGATTATTGAAACGGCTAAAAAAACAGGGGCAGATGCCATTCATCCAGGTTATGGCTTTCTCTCAGAAAATGTGGGCTTTGCCAAACGACTGGCAAAAGAAGGGATTATTTTTATTGGTCCCAATGTAAAAGCAATTGATGCGATGGGTTCTAAGTCCAAGGCTAAAACCTTGATGACGAAGCATAAAGTACCAGTCGTACCGGGGTATCAAGGAAAAGACCAAAGTGTAGAACGATTGACAAAAGAAGCCATCAAAACAGGTTTTCCTGTGTTACTAAAGGCAACCGCAGGTGGCGGCGGCAAAGGCATGCGCATCGTGCATGAAGCTAAAGGAGTAGAAAAAGCCATCCAAGCAGCCAAAAGAGAATCTCTAAGTGCTTTTGGAGATGATGAACTGATTGTAGAAAAATACATTGCATCAGGACGGCACATTGAATTTCAAATTTTTGGCGATCAGCACGGCAATGCGATTCATATATTAGAGCGAGAATGTTCTATTCAACGCCGTTATCAGAAAGTAGTGGAGGAAAGTCCCTCTCCTGTTATGACGGAGGCATTGCGGACAAAAATGGGGGCAGCCGCAGTCAATGCAGCCAAAGCATTGAAATATGATAATGCAGGAACAGTCGAATTTATTTATGATGATAAATCAGGGGACTTTTATTTTTTAGAAGTCAATACTCGTTTGCAAGTGGAGCATCCTGTAACAGAGGAAGTCACTGGTTTGGATTTGGTACAATTACAAATAGAATCTGCCCAAGGGCTGCCTTTAGCGGTACAACAAAAAGACATCAAAAGTAATGGCTATGCCATTGAAGCTCGTCTTTATGCGGAAGATGCCTCCAATGATTTTTTACCCGTTACAGGCACAATTCAGCGATTTGAGTATCCTGCCGTAGATGGATTGAGAATAGAAACAGCTATTCGCAGTGGGTCAGAAATTTCTATTTTTTATGACCCAATGATTGCTAAAATCATCGTGCATGATGACAATCGAGCAGCCGCACACCGCAAGATGCAATATGTATTAAGAAATTTAATTTGTCAAGGAATAACAACTAATCAAGATTTTTTACTACATTTAGTGTCCCATCCCGATTTTCAAGCAGGAAAATACGATACGCATTTCATTAAAAACAAGATCGACCTTTCTACTATCGCTACCAAAAGCACGGAATCTAACGCCTTCGCAGGTATCGCTGCTACACTACATGGCTGGAATCAACGGGAGCAATCAAGGACGATTTTACGTTCTATTCCTTCTGGATGGCGCAATAATTTCAATGATGCCCAATTTGAAACCTACCAATTTGGGGAGCAGGATATGAAGGTACAATATCATTACCAAAAAGGTCAGTTTGAATTTCAGATAGGCGAACAAACCTATCCTGTCAAACTGATTGGGGCAGATGATAAAAGCATTCGAGCAGAAATAGATGGGATGCAATACCAATTCCACATTGCTCAAAATGGAAATGCCTATTTTGTACATAATGAGCAAATAGGTAGCATCACGCTCAACCAACAAGAACGATTCCCCGTTAAGGAAGCAGAAAAGGTAGCAGGTGGCTATAATGCACCGATGCCTTCTCAAATTATAAAAGTATTAGTAACAGAAGGTCAAGCTGTAAAGTCTGGCGATGGACTAGTCATTATTTCTTCTATGAAAATGGAAACAACCATTGAAGCGGCAGAAGATGGCGTAGTAGAAGAAATTTATGCGGCAGAAGGAGGCAACGTTGAAGCTGGTTTCTTGTTATTAAAAATAGGATAATAAAGTTATGAGTTATAAGTGATGAGTTATTATTCCTATAAGGCGTTGACTGTCAGCGTAGAGAGGAGGCTCATTTATTTGTAACTCTTAATTAATTTTTTAGACGCTGAAAGACGCTGTTTGAAATTATGACTTTTTATGTTTTTCTTCCGTTTCGTTGGAAAACATAAAAAGTCATAATTTCAAACAGCGTCTTTCAGCGTCCAAAAAAATTCGACCTGTACAATTAGAATAATGCGACCTCTCTGAGGTCAATTTATACCTCTATTTACAGGCTAACGTAATGCGAACACGCTGTGTTCAAGACCTCAGAGAGGTCAAAGTACGTTAGCTAATTACGTTAGCACATTTTTTTGACCTCAGAGAGGTCGCATTATTACCTTTTATATCAAAGTCCTATTTTAATTGTACAGGTCGAAAAAATTTCGTCCACTCATAACTCATAACTCATAACTCATAACTCAATTTCTACTTTTTCATTACTAAATGCCGAAGCTATAAAATAAAACACGTATTTATTTAGCCCCATAATTCTGCATCATAGCTGTGAAAAAACTATTATCCATATATTGTCTATGTTGGAGTCTTTCCCTCCTTAGCCAGAATTATGTCTTATCCAACCAAACCCACTTCGACCTTTTATCCATTCAAGATGGACTACCAGCCAATAGCGCCAATGCCATTATCCAGAGCAAAGATGGGTATATATGGATCGGTTCCTTCGGAGGACTTAGTAGATATGATGGCTATGAATTTAAAAATTACCAAAAAGATCCAGACCAACCAGCCAATAGTTTAGTTGGTAGCTATGTCCGTGCCTTGTACGAGGACAAAGAGGGGTATATCTGGATTGGCACCATGCTTAATGGGCTTCAAAGATTTGACCCTCGCACAGAGACTTTCACTACTTATGATGTCGATCAATCGAGTACTATAGATAAATATATCACCATAATTACAGGCGACTCTTTGGGGAATATATGGGTGGGTACAACAAATGGTTTATTCTGTCTTTCTAGTCCAAATAATACTTTTACGGTAACAGATATAGTCTTAAAGCATTATTCTTCAAAACCTTACCCCGACACTTTACTTCAGTTTTTGCAAGAAGCAATGCCTAGTCCTTCTCTAGTAATTGGTTTATCTAAAATTAAAAAAAGTCAACAACGCTCCACTACCTTTTCTCTTCCTAAAAAAACAATCCTAACGCTTGTTGCAGGAGGAGAATATGGAGAACAAGACACGCTAGTAGACTATGGGTGGATAACTAATAATACAGGAACGGTAGTTTGGAAAATGAGCCATAAAGACACTTATACTGCTCCTAGCATTTACGGACGAAGTGATCATCCTAGCAACCGCATCACCATCCAATCAATTACGCTTGAAGCAGGGGAGTATACGCTTCATTATCGTTCTAATAATCGCCATCATAACGATGATTGGAATTTGGCGTCTCTACCAGAACCTTTTAATATGTCGGATGGGGCAATCCCTGCTTTTGCTGATTTATGGGGTATTCATCTTTTTAATTTCAAGTCGTCGCAACGAAATTGGATTGACACCCTACTTACGCCAGTAAAACATGCCAGTAATCAGCTATCGGGTAGTACAATTCTTGATCTTTATATAGACGAACAGCAAAAACTCTGGATAGCTACCTCTGGTGGTTTAGATCAACTCGAAATTAATAGGGTAAGACAAAACAGCCAACAAGATCAATCTAGCCTTATTAAAAATATAACAACAACTTCTGATTTTATTAACTCCATTTATCCCCGAAAGAATGGCGAAATATGGATATATGGTCACCAATTAAACAATGGCCGAAAAAGTTACGAGTTAGTAATAGAAGCTTTTTCCAGCCCTACCGCATCTAATAGTCATACAATTTTTAAAAATCCTCAACTACATCAAACAGGAGAATTACTCGAAGATAATAAAGGAAATATTTGGCTAACTTCTTATAAAAAAGGGCTATATCAATTACAGCAATCTTCTAACCTACAAAAACCTTATCAACTAATACCCTATCCGTTTCCGACTGGGAATGCAGATCACCTCTTCAAAGACCACTCAGGCGTACTATGGATAGGTGTTTGGAAGGAGGGCATCTATCAACTAAAGCCCTCTGCTATCGCTTTTAACTTTACAGCTACACCAAAAAAAAAGCAAACACTCGTTACCGCTTTAGTAGAAGATCAAAATGGGCAAATCTTCATTGGTACAGATAATCAAGGGCTATTTCTTTGGGATAAAAACAGTGGGCAATTACAAGCAAAACCACATCCAGCCAATCCCATAGGTAATAATTTAATAAATGATCTATGTGTAGATAAAAACAACGTAATTTGGATCGCCACGAATGGAAGTGGTCTATTCCTATATAATCCCACTACTGATAAGTATCTCACTAGATTCCCTAGAAAAAAGGACTTAAACACCTTCATGGATCACCAGATTTTAGCAGTTCATTCTGATAAAGCAGGTACTATTTGGGTAAGCTCTAATAAGGGTCTGTATAATTATTCACATCAGACCGATCAATTTACATTCTATCCCAAATTATCCGAAAAACTGATAGAGGGTGCAGATAATATGGTAGACGGAAAGGGTGGAAAGATGTGGTTTACAGGTAGATTACAAGGGCTATTCAGCATGGAAACGCCCGAAGAATCTCTTCCTTTACCTACTACTCCACTAAGCAGTTATTTTGAAAAAGAAAATATTTATACGGTGCTAGATGCTCAAGATAGTTTGTGGCTCGGCAATCGAAATGGCCTCCAATTAATTAGTAAAAAGGAGGGTACAAAAATCCCTTTTATAGGACAAAAAAACATTCCCTCAATAAGAGTTATAAATATCCTTAATGACTCTTTAGGAAATCTATGGTTAAGCACCGATCAAGGTATTGGAAAATATACGCTGTCTACTGGCGCATTTACACTGTTTGGAACAGAAAGTGGTATTTATTTAGATGAACATCAATCAGGGCCAAGTTTGCTAACTAGTTCGGGGGAAATTTTGGTAGGTGGCAAAAACGGGTTTTACCATTTTCATCCTTCAGACGTACAATCCAACCAACTAGTACCTCAGATAAAGATTACTAAATTTGTTGTACAAACAACTGGAGAATCGAAAGAAGATCAGGCTACCTTAGCAGAATGGGATTTACAGCAACCAATTCAATTAGCCTATAATCAGAATACCTTTGAAATTCAATATGTAGGATTATTATATGATAAACCCAAAGAAAAGCAATATGCCTATCGAATACTAGGATTAAATGACCAATGGATTGAAGTACAAAAAGAACGCATTGCCCACTTTAATAGTCTACCTCCAGGTTTATACACTTTTCAGGTAAAAGCAAGCAACGGAGATGGTATTTGGAATGAACAAGTTGCTCAATTAGAAATAGAAATTCTTCCTCCTTGGTGGAGAACAAATATAGCTTATTTGGCTTATTTACTATCTTTTATCGGAGTCACTTTTGCTATTAATCGAAGCCAAGTACGGCGTGTCAAACTACATAATCAATTAATTTATGAGCAAAAAGAAGCGGAAAGACTAGCAGCTATAGATCGGATGAAAAGTAATTTCTTTGCTAATATTTCCCATGAATTACGCACACCACTTACACTAATGCTTGCTCCTATTAGTTCCGTACTAAAAAACGATCAACTTATTAATAAAGACTTTTCACTGCTTAAAAAAGCAGAACAAAGTGGGCAGGATTTGCTAAAATTAATAGGGACTATACTAGATTTATCTAAGTTAGAGGCCGCTAAAATGCAGTTAGAAGAAACGCCAATAGTACTATTTCCTTTAACTCGCAGAATAGCTGCTGCCTTTGAGTCTCATGCACAGCAATTAAATATTCGATATACTTTTAAATATTTAGCGGCAAAAGATTTACAAATAGAAGTAGATAAAAATAAATTCGAAACAATTCTCAATAATCTATTATCGAATGCCATTAAGTTCACAGGGGAAGGTGGTAAAATTAGTTTAGAAATAGAGGACTTAATAACTAGTATTCAATTAACCGTTTCAGATACAGGAAGAGGTATACACCCTGATGATCTTCCCCATATATTTGAACGATTTTATCAAACCCGCCAATCCAATATGTCCGCAGAGGGAGGCACAGGTATAGGATTAGCACTGTGTCGAGAGTTTGCAACTCTAATGGGGGGGGCTGCATCGGTAAAAAGTGAAGTAGGCAAAGGCAGTACATTTATGGTAACGATACAGAAAAAGGAAGTGTTAGGAATAATACCAAGAGAAGTACTAGTCGAGCAAGATAAAATACAACAGCAACCAGCCCTTACTGCCGAGGCGAACAAGTCCATAAAAAATTGGACTATCTTAGAGAGCGATAGGAATAAACCTTTTATTCTAGTGGTAGAAGATAATTATAGTCTTAGAGATTATTTAAAAACAATTCTAACACCCTATTATGCCGTCCTCACTGCCAAAAATGGCTTAGAAGCATTGGATATTATGAGTAGTTTCTTCCATCAACCTCCTAGTATTTACAAATTACCAGACCTCATTCTTTCAGACATAATGATGCCAACAATGGATGGATTCCAATTGTTAAATGTATTAAAAGAAAAAGAGTATTTTCGGCCTATCCCTGTCATCATGCTCACCGCAAGAGCCAACATTCAAGATAAACTGAAAGCCCTACGAATTGGTGTTGATGATTATCTATTAAAACCATTTGAAGAAGAAGAATTACTAGTTAGAATAGAAACCTTATTGAATAATCTGCAGGAAAGAAAAGCCTTTCTACCGCCTCCTTCTGCTACACCAGTAACCGTAGAAAAATCCCAACCAGTAATCTCTAAAGAACAAACGGATTGGTTAGAAGAGGTAGAAACAATTATTCGTAAAAATTTAGCCAATGATCTATTTACGATTCCAGAACTAGCCCAGCAAGTAGCTATGAGTGAGCGAAGCCTACAACGACAATTAAAAAAATTAATAGGACTTACACCTCTCCAATATGTACAAGAAATTAGATTAATAGCAGCCAGAACGTTATTAGAAACTAAAAGATATACTAGTATTGCTAAAGTAGCCTACTCCGTTGGATTTTCAGATCCTAAATCTTTTAGTCGCCGATTTAAACAGCGATTTGGCAAGTCTCCTTCTGCTTATTTAAATTGAGTTGTCGGATTTAGGCTAATAAATGGCGGATTTAGTGTGCATTCTATAGGATTTGTCGGATTTTGCTACCTGATTGTCGGAATAAAACACTGAAAATTGACCATCTTTGAAGCGAAACAAATAGCTGCATTCCGACATTAATAAAATCCCACTAATTTAGGTTTTGCAGCAATATAGAAGATTAAAATAGTCATAAGAAAAAAGTAGATTAGATTTATTGTCAAAATACATTGAGAATATTAAGAAGCTAAATAGAGAGAGTTTTGCATATATCCTCTCAGTGTACATTATTAACTCTATTCATTTTTAACTCGTGACTGTTTTACAATACATAGCCCCATTAAATAAAAATGTTTCTAGTGTGAAATTGGGTAAGACTTTATTGTCTTACCCTTTTACACTATCATTACTAAAAAACTAAGGTATCACCCGTAATATTTTTTTTCTGTTCCCATCGAGAAGAGGGACAACCTACATCCTGACTGATGAAAATAGTATAACTCCAAAATGTCAGCCCCAATAAAACCATTAACATCTCCAACAAGTCGAGAAAAGACTGATCTTAGGATCAGTCTTTCTTAATCTTGGTTAAAAGAAAATGTTTCAATAGGGTATTTGGAGGCAAGGTTAATTACCTTGCCTCCTTTTTTGTTTGTAAAGCGGATTGTTAATCCGCCACTACACGACCACCTCTAACAGATTAACAATCTTCCACTACCTAAAACACATGACAGATTAACAATCCGCTTTGCATTAGTCGAATTCGACTAATTTTTTTATCTTTGGTCGAAAATAAATACATGAACCTATATACTAAAGATCAAGTTGCCGCCATCCACGACCAAACCTTCGCGTATGTGGAAATAGCGGAAGCAGATAATGTACTCACCCTTACGCTGGACAGAGCCAATAAAAAAAATGCTTTACATCCACAAATGGTCCATGAAATTGCCTATGCGCTACACTATGCCCATTTTGAAAAAAGTATATGGATGGTCGTCCTGCAAGCCAAAGGCAATGTATTTTGTGCTGGAGCAGATTTAAAAGCGATGGCAGGCATTATTGAGCCTAACAACTCCACCATACCTCAACCAGCAGAACAAGTTCTAATTGGAGAATTATTTAATAAAGTCTATAAACCGACCATCGCAAAAGTGACAGGTGATGTCTATGCAGGTGGCTTTTTCTTCTTGGCAGGCTGCAATATTGTGGTTGCCCAAGACAACATTAAATTCGGATTACCAGAAGTTAAACGGGGTATTTATCCTTTTCAAGTAATGGCCGCTTTGTTAAAAGTAATGCCTGCTAGAAAAGTAGTAGATTGGTGTATCAGAGGCTATAACTTACCCGTACAAGAAGCGCTTCGATTTGGCTTAGTCTCAGAAGTAACAGCTGCCAAAAATATGGATGCTGCTGTTCAAAAGATCATTGAAGAATTAAAGCAAAATAGTCCCTCTGCTATTCGTTATGGTTTAGAGGCCTATGATAAAATCCAACCTAGCGCAGCAGAACATCAATATTTATATGATATTCTACAAAAAACAATCAAAACTAAGGACGGACAAGAAGGATTGCGAGCTTTTAGAGAAAAGCGGAAAGCGAATTGGACAGGAGAATGAAATAGAGAAGCGAGAACAGAGAGTAGAGATCAGAGATAGGCTCGTGCTAGATTTATGAGAGGAGCTTTTATCGAGATCTGGACTTTGTCTCTACTCTCTGTTCTCGCTTCTCTGTTCTAAATAGTTGCAAAATAATCAATAATTAATCAACTAATCAACCAACCTTCAAACCCATGCAAAAATACGACTACATTATCATCGGGGCAGGTTCAGCAGGATGCGTACTTGCGAATAGACTATCTAAAGACCCTAATAATCAAGTGTTATTAGTAGAAGCAGGAGGGCCTGATAAAAATATGTATATCCATATTCCTGCGGGTTGTGCCAAGCTGCATAAAACAGAAGTAGATTGGGGATTTGAAACAGAACCTCAAGAACATATTCTAAATAGAAAGATTTATTTGCCAAGAGGAAAAACCTTAGGTGGTTGTAGTTCCACTAATTACATGGCCTATGTACGAGGCAATAAGGAAGATTATAATGATTGGGAAGCACTAGGCAACAAAGGCTGGAGCTATCAGGAAGTACTACCCTATTTTAAAAAGTCTGAACATAATGAAAACATTAAAAATGACTTTCATAGCCAAGAAGGGGAACTAAACGTTGGTTTTTCCCAATTTAACACGCCTTATGCCCAAGTCTTCATTGATGCTTGTAAAGAGACAGGCATTCAAGAAAACAAGGATTACAACGGGGCAAAACAAGCAGGGGTTGGCCACTTCCAAAACACGATTAAAAAAGGGAAAAGAAATAGTACGGCAGTCGCCTTTCTGAATCCAATAAAAAATAGAAACAATCTAAGCATCCTTACGCACACCCTCACTAAACGAGTAGTGATTGAAAATAATAAAGCAGTAGGGATCGAAATAATTAATAAAAAAGGACAAACAGAAACGCTTTATGCCAACAAAGAAGTAATTATTTCTGCTGGTTCTTTTAATTCTCCTCAATTATTAATGCTATCTGGGATTGGGGATAAAACGGAATTGAAAGAACATGGGATTTCTTGCATCAAAGATTTGCCAGGTGTTGGAAAGAATTTACAAGACCACCTCATGGCTTTCATAGGAGCTTCTACTAAAAAACAAGATGCTCAAAATCACCATCTAAAAATTCATAATCAAGTAATAGATTTAGCTAAATATATGCTGACCAAAAAAGGTGCCTTAAGCTTAGGTCCCTTAGAAGCGGTCGTATTTGGAAGTACGTCTCAAAGTCCAGATAGAGTAGATTATCAATTTCATTTTGCTGCTTTAAATATAGGAGAGAAAGTAGAGGGTGATATCTACGATATTAATACGCTGCCAACAACAGATGGCGTTTCTATTTTGCCTACCTTGATTCGACCAAAAAGTCGAGGCTATGTAAAATTGAAGAGTAATAAGGTACAGGATAAAGTCATCGTTCAACCCAATTTCTTGGAAGCAGAAGAAGACCGAAAGGTCTTATTAGAAGCAGGTAAAAAAGCGATAGAAGTACTAAAGACCAAACCTTTCTCCGATGTGATTGCTAAATATTATGAACCGATTACTAATTATTCGGATGAAGCATTAACGCAACATTTTCTTAAAAATTTAGAAACTCCATCTATACCCTTTATATCCCAAGGTTTGGATTGTTCAATTGGTCCCAAAAACATTTCATACATTCTAAAACAATCAGAACCATACTTTTCAATTACTTCATCAGGATTGATAACGTTGAATTTAGACTTAGACATTTTCCCTACTTCGGAATGAGTGAATAAATGGCTTCCCTCTGCCCCATTTTTGGATGTAAATTGTCCTTTATGAAAAGTACCATTGCTACATTCAAAAGTAGCATCTTTATATTCAGGTCTCCATTCAATAAATTGCTGAATACTTTCCGTACTCATATGAGATTCATTCGAACCATAGTCCACTACAAATTTGATATGCACTGGCATTTTCACAAAGACGTTATCTGGTTCCATCTTTTTTATCTTCGCACAAACAAAGCGACTTACCCCATTTACCTTTTCTTTTTGCAAATACATAAATTCGATCACCCCTTGAAT
>JAYJMJ010280872.1:0-29123 GCA_036873875.1 Laminaria ephemera
TGTCACGCCAGTGGAGCCCCCCCTCCAGCGCCGCAGAGAACAATAATAACATGACAATTCGAAGGATATACAACAAACTCATCTTTGCAAGCTGTGTGTGATACTCCGGTCATATGTTTGTTATGACAATACTACAGTACAAGAATATATGAGTACTGTACCTGGTACGTCTATATTACAACGACAGTAGGCGACACATGCTACGATAGAGGTGCACCAGGTTTTTTCTGAGACTCCCCGCTGGAAGAGTTCTGAACTTCACCTACACACTCATTATGATCAAACTAAAAGTGCAACCCGATGAACAAACCCACGATCTAGGTATACAATATAATCACATTGCAAAACAAGGCTGACATCCCGACGATTTTGGGTTAAGGAGCGCCGTCATTCTCGAAAGAGTGCTACCTCTATCGTAGCATGGGTTTCGCCCATACCTGGTATACCTTAGAACCGGCCGCCATTTGAATATTACGACTGTACGTCTTGAAGAAACAAATAATCAATACTTCGAACAGCTTCCGCCTTGCTGGTATGCTGCATTAGTTCTTGCAGTGGTACCGAAAGATCGGGCGGGGTTACCGCGCAATTGTTGGGGTTGGGGACCTATCTGATACACTGTCACCACGGCCGGCTGACGTTTAGGCGGTTGGGTCCCGGTAAAAACTACTGGTACCAGGTAACCTATTCTACGGTAAAGGACACTACTTCATTTTTGAGGCTCCTCACTTGAGGAGCTTCATGCCCCACCCAAAAACTTATTTTTGGGTAAACTGAAAGTGCAACCCCGATGACCAAACCCATGGCCTAGGTATGCAAAGTATTCATATTGCAAAACAAGAATGACATTTCGACGTATTCGGGTTAAAGAGCCCCGTTATTAAGAAACAAAAGCGTCTAAAAGTGCTACCTCTATCGTAGCACGCGTCAGGTACAGGATACGCTATTTACTTGGGACGTATTCTTAGGCCTTACTCCATCGCTAAAGCGCGACAGCATCAGTTTGCTACTTCCTTCGGAATTCGACAGACACTGGTCTGCCCCCCTCTTAAAAAGTTTACAGTTTCTGTGCACAGCTTGATTAAGACCGACGGCTTCGTATCACACTGTTGATTCTGGTGGTAACTAATACTAAGGGGGGTCGCCGACCTATATATAGTCCTTCATGAGGACATACACACCCCATAACACGCGCGATCGGAGTAGCACACACAGCTTGCAAATGCGAGTTTCGACGAAATCCTCGATCTCACAGCTGTAGTGCATTTTAAATGTTTTAAAAAGTAAATAAAGGAATCCCGGAGGGTAAACCCTTTTACCCTGCAAAACACGTCCCACACCATTTCCAGGTAGCTCTTCACCAAAAACGTGGATGTGGTTCCAAACGAGTTAAACACATACCAGGGTACCTGGTACCTGGTAAGGTTTGGAATATATTTAAATAAACAATTAAAAATTATACCAGGGGGAAGAGGGGAAACCTCAAGGCACCTGCAAGGCACCAGATATACCCAGCGGACATCGATAGCATTTTTTTACTATTACGGGGGTACATAGTATTAGGACCAAATATGACGAGTAAAAATAGGGTATTATATAGGTTTTTGTGTGTATCGTAGATCCTGATTACTATGGTCCCCCATAATAGACACATGCAAGGTAGAGGTGCACCAATTTGTTTCTGAGGCTCCTCACCTGGGGAGCTGTTAACCTCACCCAAACACTGATTTTGAGTAAACCGAAAGTGCAACCCGATGAACAAATCCATGACCATGGGACACAAAACGTTCATGTTGCAAAACAAGAATAGCATTCCGACGGTTTTGGGTTAAGGAGCCCCGTCATTCAGAAACAAAAACGCCTAAAATTGTTAACTAACTCGATCGTAGCACGCGCCATTGCCTATGGGGTACCGTATACAGGTATACAATAAGTGGCGCCATATACGGGACCACAGTGCGTCGGCGCGACAGGGTACTCAATTTACCAACGTCCCTTAACAAATGTGGTCCCTCTAGCACGTGCCTCGTATTCTAGCAATCTATGTACCGTTTTTCGAGCGGAAGAGAGTGTGGTGCCCCCGTTTGAGGGGCCTGGAGTCCCATATTGAGTGTTACGCCCCCTATAAGGGACAAATCCCTAACGTGGGCGCGTGCTACGATAGAGGTAGCACTTTTTGGTTGAGTAATGTTTCTGAATAACGGGGCTCCTTAACCCAGAATAATCGGGATGTCGTCCGTGTTTTGCAATACGAATTGTTTGTATACCTAGGCCAGGAGTTTGTTCATAGGGTTGCGCTTATAGGTTACACAAAATCAGTTTGTCGGTGAAGTACAAAGTTCTTCAAGTGAGGAGGCTCAGAAAAAAGCTGGTGCATCTTTATGGTAGCCTGTGTCCGTGGGAAACGACGGTGCGGAAAATTTGATGTCCCTTACATACCATTTTTCTATATCACGGAGTCCCTTGAAAGGGGTCATCTGCTGCACCTTGGCACCTGATATGATACCACAATACTGGTATATACTGGTATGATGTTAAAACAAACAACATAGAAAAAGTGGAACCAGGAACGAATCTCAACAGTGGTTCCAGGATCTTGAATGTGGAACTGGTTAGAGAAACGAATAGCCAGTCCCACCTTGTCAGTTGCCAAATTGCCGCTGCCACGACTACACTACCAGCAAAACGCACAGTGCAAGCAACAAGCCGGACGCGTTCAGATCACGGCCACCTGTGCCCGTTCCTCCCAGAAGACCTCACTGGGGACCCTAATCAGGACGGGAAACGCTAACGGTCCTCTCTCGTCATGGCGGTCACTCGCGATCTGTTGGCGCCGGCTAGCTGATTCACCCACAAGCCCGTCGTGACCGTCGCTGGGGGCATCTTTGCTACGGTGGGCACCCCGATTTAAGAGCATCTCATACGAAGCCGAAAAAAACGCTCTTAACTACGCATTGCTCTTGCCTGTAATGGGCAGTGTATGGGTAAACGGTATGGCGTGACATGCCGGTTTGAACGCTCTTAACTCCCGAATGCTCTTATCTTGGGTGCTCTTGAATCGGGTTACCCACCGTATACAGGATAAGTCGTTCTTAAAGCGGCCGGGATCATTCGTCCGTTATTTGCGCACCCTCGAGGAACACGAGCGTGCTGTATTCAGCGAGCAAGTGTAGCGAGCATCGAAACAGGGACAAAGCGACGTTCCTGTCCATGACGAAGTTGTGTGATTAGTGTGTGCGCAAAGAGCATGCGCTCTTCTATGAGGCTTGTGTGCGGGCTCGAGTGTTTCCAAGGAGCGCGTGTTCTTCTGTGGGGTTCACTCTCCAAGAGCTCCGGGGTTGAGCTGTGCCTTGCAGGTGAATTTGGTTTTCTCGATCCTTCGGTATTGGCTCCAGCGATCTCCATTGAGACACCACCTATTGCGGCAGGGCCGTTGGCGACGACCGCGCAACAGCCACTATCGCGCCTACCTGGACAGCGAGGTAGGTACTTTGGGCTTGGGTGGCCTACGTTGAATATTCACGTTTCCTGGTAGACAATATTGGCTTCTTTGTATTCTAAGTTTCGTTTCTTTTTTTCTGTGCCAGAAAATCGAACAATCTAAATAAATTAGTTTGAATAATGATTCACGATTAGCATATGGTTCCAGAAACGACTTACGATACAATACACGACGTAGTCTATACACTACTACTAAAACAAGAGTACGGAAGGTCGCACGCTTACTTGTTTACGTTTCAACGTATCTGTGCAGTTCGAGTATTAATTGCATACTAATATTAAAATATGGAATGGGACTACTCGTAAACTGAGGAGCAATGGTTGAAGGAAGGTCGGGCGAAGAAAAAATATAAATATCGGTGCGCGTTGCCGTTGAAGCATAGGATTCGGCAAGAGACGCGAGAGCAGAGCCACGTCGGCCAAACGCCATACGCGATGTCAACGGCGAAATAAGCAGCCCGTAAACCGGTGTCAGGTAGTTGGAGGACAGGAAGGTGACGAGGCACGGGTAGGGGATGAACCGTACGCGATCTGAGCAACAGACTGCGGCGTGCGTTGCCTCCGCTTTCCCCACTATTGTCATGGTTGACGATGCATGCCACGGCAAGAACTCGCCGAACATTTCTTCTGTCTGCACCATACATCTCCCCATGAAATGAATGTGATAAACAACTATAAATGCAACCCCGAGAGCAACGCTACCCGTGGGGCGGTCGATTTCAGGACTTATTTGGTTTAACAACTCGGAGCCTAACCCAAAGCAACGGTAGAGGGGTCCCTTTTCGGGGTTCGTTATTCAGCGGCTGAGAGCCACTCGCGCGAGTGGCCACTTCGGTTTTTGCGTTTGTCGTCTTTCGCGACATGCAACGTCATGGAGTGTTCTGTTTCGGTGCGCCAACAACATGTTGTTGAGTCCGTGCTTGATTGGCCTACACTATAAATAAGTGAAAATGGAGGTACCCCGTCGACTGTGGCCTCCGTCCGTACGCGGAAGTGGCTATTATACCGTATTTGTGCGTTTCGATTTCACGACGGACACCGCTATGAAAACGTTTATTCCGCTGCTCAAACAAAAAAACGCAACATTGTTCGGTTTTGAGTAGCCTAAACTCCGTAGTCAGAACAAGGGTACCACCCTCTGCCGCGAGCCTAGTCCACGTGCTCTCGATCGTGTTTTCGTCTCGCTTGTGGGGTCTCAACGTGGCTCCTACCGTACCTCCGTCTGTGCTGTCGCCCTGTGCCTGGAGGCGGATTGGCTCGACCTCGTCCGCCTCGAAGCATTGCTTTCGCCAGTTTTTCTTTTGTGGTGGACGAGGAAGGCCCGGGCATGGTCATGTGGTGTGACGAAGTGGTCATGTCCTCAGATGATCATGCCCGGGCTTCTCTTGTCCACCACAGGGAAGAACTGTCACGAAGCAATGCTTCGAAGGGCACGAGAGGGAGCCTTTCCGCCCTGAAGGGCAAGACCATCTACGAGGGCGAGCCACGAACCACATGAACAACTCGCTAGCTAACACCTAAGGCTACGGTAGGGTGGATGTTTTATTATCATTATCACAACCGAGTTTAGGCCGTGTGCGTCACTCAAAAACGGACTTGGACGCATGTTACGGTAGAGGTATGCCAAAGGTCTTCTGAGGCTCCTCACTTGAGGAGCTCTCATACATCAATTAAAAACTGATTTGAGGGAAAAATGAAAGGTGCCACCCGGAGTACAATGCCATGACCTACTGTAGGTATAAAGGAAACAAATTTGCAAAACAATAATGAAATTCCGACGATTTAGGGCCAAGGAGCCCCGTCACTCTGAAAAACAATAACAAAAACGTGCTACCTGTTCTCGTAGCACGCGTCCTTGAAAATGTTTTGTTGGAGCGATGTAACACAACCCTTTTGTGGCCGTGCATATCGTGAAACCGAAAAACACAGAGAATGGGGTAGGGACCCTCGCGAGAGAATCTGAGCCGCTGAAAATAGATGCCCTCAAAGTGACCCCCCTACCGTAGTCTTGGTCTAAAGAAGGACGACAGCGTAAGGAGGCGTTTCCGTAGAGCGTTACGTTTGTGTGCAGTGCGTACTGTTAGATCTACCTCTTGTAGAGTCTCGACAAGGCACATCCACCATGCTACAATAGGACCATCAAGGTTCGGTCTCGTACGAATGGCTACCTGATTGTGGGTTTCTGATTGGCAATATGCAACGGCAGCATTGAATTGTCTCGTACGCTGCGCCATCAATGCCCTGTTTTGGTCCGATTTCGATATAGGTACAGAGCCACTCGAGCTAGTGGCCTATACTGGGTAGCGAGGACGGGGGTACAATCCCTACAATAGCCCTGGTCCCGGTTAATAATGCCGTGGCCGACAAAGGCTACGGTAGGGGGGGTACACCCGTTTTCACTGTCGAGTTTAGGCCAGTCACGCGAGTGGCTCTGTACCCCCCTCAGAACCGGACTTGAACAATATTTTGCTGGCGCATCGAACCAAACAAGTCCACGGCGGTTGATATTCCTACCAGCCAATCGCGACCCTGAAACGCAGAAGTCAAAACCGGATAACCACTCGTGCAAGTGGCTCTGAGCCGATGGTAACAGATACCTTGAACGCGAGCCCCCTACCACAGCCTCTTGTCCCTTACCGCCGTAGCACGGCTCCCCTCCAATCTATTAATAGTCACTTTCCCTCTGTGCCTCCTTCGGACGCGCGCTACTATGGGGGTAACACGTTTTCACCAAATAATTTCAGGTCGACGGGGCTCCTTAACCCAATACCGGAGGCAGGCTACGATAGAGGTGACACCTTTTGGATGAAAAGGTTTCTGAATGACGGGGCTTCCTTAACCCGGAATCGTCGGAATTTGTTTTATTTTTGCAACAAGTTTCGTTGTGCACCTGGGGCATGGGATTGTGCGTCGGATAGTACTTGTATTTTTCGCCAAATCAGCTTTGGAGAGAAGTGTAGAGCTCCTCACGTGAGGAGCCTCAGAAAATAAATGGTGCACCTCTACCGTAGCATTAGTTACCGTTATACTGCCGCTTGACACTGCTACGGCAGAGGTGCAACATTTTTATTCTGAGGCTTCTCACAGGGAGAGTTATGTGCCTCACCCAAAAACTGAGTTTGGAGTACACCGAAAGTGCAACTGGATGAACAGACCCATGGCCGAGGTATGCAAAACATGTATTGTTGCAAAACAGAAATAACATCCCAACGAGGTTGGGCTAAGGAGCCGCGTCGTTCAGAAATATGTTTAGCCAAAAAGTGCCACCTCTATCGTAGCACGCGTCAGTATTCGTTACATATCTGGCCTTGGTATTGTTCACCGGGGGTTGTATTTTCAGTGTTTCTCAATGGACGCTTGCGACGATAGAGGTAGCACTTTTTTGGCTGAAGCGGTTTCTGAATGACGGGGCTCCTTAACCCAAAATCGTCGGAAATTCTTTATGTTTTTGCAACAATTTTGGTTGAATACCTAGCCCATGGGATTGTCCGTCGGGTAGCACTTCTATTTGTCCCCAAATCAGTTTTTCGGTGAGGTATAGAGCTCCTCAGGTGAGGAGCCTCAGAAAAAGAAAGCTGCACCGATACCGTAGCATGCGTCAATGGTCAGTTTGTGGGTGACGAATAGAGGTCTTCAACTGTGGGGTCTCAGAACCAAATAGGTGGACCCTAGCGTAGCACACGGTTTCCTTTTAAAACGTTTGTGTGGGGGGGTGGGGGCTCTCACGGCCACGTCAGCAGTCTCAACCCATTGCTGTCATGGCTCTTACCGCTCGTTTTCAGCCTGCTTGAAACCTTGCCAGCGCGGCTTCTTCCTATACTGATCAGCTTCCAAATTTTCCCACTAAACGCGTCCTCTGTCTGTGTCCCCGGCGTGGGGGTTGCGAGCCGCGGCGTTCATGTCAACCTTCCTGTGATTGCGTGGCTGGTCCTGCGTTAAAGCATTGTCACCTCGTGTCGAAACATTTTGCATCTACAATTACTGATACGGACTCCTGCGGATATACCTGATCGTCTCCCAAGTATATCTACTGCGAAATTGCCCGGGTTCTCATATCATGGGAGAACACGACATCATGAAACGTCTCACACTTCTTTTGAAAGACTTTTAACGAAAATGTACCCGCACACAGACAAAAAATCGTAACAAGACAGACTTACCTTCAAACTAAGCAGTTAACAGGCGCGTTGAAGCAGTAAGAAATCAAGCGCGCAATGGGAGTCGGCGCAGGACCACGTAAGCAGGAAGGTCAAGGAAGACAACAGACTCGTGCTACGATAGAGGTGGCACGTTTTGGCTGAAACGCTTTCTGAACGCCGGGGCTCCTTCACCCAAAATCGTCGGAATTGCGTTGTTGTTTTGCAACATGGATCGTTGTGTACCTAGGCGATGGGATTGTTCGTCTGGTAGAACTTTAAGTTTCTTGCCGAAGTCAGATTTTGGTGAGGTGTTGATCTTCTTAAGTGAGGAGCTCCGAAAATCAATGTTGTACCTCCGTAGCATGCAGCAATCCTCAACAGCAAAGACACATCTGCAACTGCCGTACCACAGCAAACCACAGGGCAAGCAGGAGGTGGATGTCTTCCGATCACGGACACGTGTGCCCGCCCCTCCCAGAAGGCCTCACTGGAGACCCTGCTCGAGGCGGACATTTCTGTCGATTATTTCTCCGCATGGCAGTCCCAATCGGTTTGTGCCGGCTAACTGATTCATTCACGACTTCGTCGTGATCATCGCCGGAGGAACCTTTGGTACGTCTACAGAAGAAGTCGTTTCCGAGTGGCCGACACGAGTCGCCCTTCCTTGAGTTTGGTATCCTCGGGAGGCCCCATTCAGTGAGCACCGCGACCATAGAACAGGCACCATACGGCGTATCTGGTATATACCAATGAAGCCACCTTTACGGTTCGCGTGTGCGAAAGGAAATAGTGTTCTTATGGGGGATATGCGTTGCTCGTGTATACGCAAGGAGCGCGTGTTCTTCTGTTCAGGTTTTATCCGGGAGTTCTGGGGTTGATATGTGCCATGTAGGCAACGCATTCGCTTTCCTGTTCTGCGTTGTGAGCTCCAGCGATCTCCGTTGAGGCACCACCAATTGCCGCACCACCACTGTCGACGAGGGCGCAATTGCCGTCGCACCAGCCTGGACGGCAAGGCAGGTCCGGCTGGTTTCGTGTGGCCTTCGTTCAGCGCTCAAATCATTTTTCGCTTCCGATGTGTTCTACTTTGCTTGCCTTTCTTGGGTCGAGAAATCGCGAGGTTATTACTAGTAGTGGAGGCTATAGAAGGCGGTATGGTGCGAAGGGCGTTACAATAATTCGAGCAAGGCCACACGCTCGTTGTAAAAAAACGTGAATATAAATAACTGTGTTATAACAATAGTACATAAAATTTGTCCTTCCTGCTTATTTTTCACTGTGCTGCCTTCCTTTCGCTTCTGAACTTAATCTGGTCTGATGGCTTGTGTATGATCCGCTTTTCGTATCCGGTGTCTGTGGCATCGCGTGGCCAACTCTCCCTATTGCTGTATTTGCGATGTGTGTACTTGCCACGCCCTTTGTGACCACAGAGCTTGAATCACGGTACTGTAGGATGATGGATCGGCTCGGACACTGGGGGTGCGAACGGTCGAAGGGTGGACATAACCACACCTCGGACAGATCACCGATCCCCACTGATGATCTACTTTATACCGTTAAGGGGAGATCAGTTTGGTCTAGCTCATGTTACCGGGTGGGAGCCGTACGATCTGCATGATCTAGAAACGAGTTCCAGTGTTAGAGCTGTACTCTCTATATACGAATCCCGCACAACATCTCATAGCGGCAGATACAGGATCTACTGTAGATGATCTAGATCGTGATCTGTCCGAGTTGTGGCGGTATCGGAACTGTGTGAAGAACACAAACACGTTTGATTTGGAACTACAAGTACTCTACTAGTAAACATATGGGAAATGGTTGAAGGGGGATCGCGCACACACGAAATATAAATAACGTATCGCGTTGCAGTTGAAGCAAAAGATCCGGCAAGAGGCGTGAGGGTAGAACCGCGTCAGCAGGGACGTGAAGCATCAAGCACGCCAATTGCTAATTCAAACTGTGACGCGTGCTATGGTGGGGAGATAGTAGCACGTTTTGGCTGAAACGGTTTCTCAATCAAGGGGCTCCTAAATCTAAAATCGTCGGGATTTCATCCATTTGTTGCAGTAATTTTCGTTGTATATACCTAGGCCATAGAATTGTTGATCGAGTACAACTTACAATTTTATCTAGATCACGTCTTTGGTGAGGTAAAGAGCTCCTCAGGTGAGGAGCTTCCGACAGCAATTGGTGCGTGCACCTCTTCTACCGTAGCATGCGTCTTATGTCGGTTTCCGCCAGTTGGAGGCCTGGACGTGCACGGGGTATGGGTCTGTCGGATGAAACGTGAACGAGCTGAGCAAGTGAGAAGAAGAGTGTTCACTACTCGCCTCTCCCCGTCAGTGTCATGGCTGATGACGCATGGTACGGCAGCAGCGCACCTACGTTTCTGAGGCTTGAGGAGCTCTGTATCCCACACAAAACCTGACCGTGATCATGGCAACGGTAAGAGCGGCACCCCCATTTTCAATGCGACGCGTGCTGCGACAAAAGGTAGCACGTTTTTGTTATTATCTCTGTGAATGACGGGGCTCCTTAATCCAACATCGTCGGAATTTCATAATTTATTTTGCAATAGTTATCGTTTATTGCCTTGGCCATGGGGTTGTACTCCGGGCAGCACTTTCATTTTCCCTCGAATCAGATTTTTGGAGAGGTATTAGAGCTCCTCAAGTGAGGAGCCTCAGAAAAACGTTGGTGGACCTGTACCGTAGCATGCGTCTTACCATGTGGAGGCCAGTACCCCAGTCAAACACGGACACAACACCATTCATTTTAGGGTTCAGCGTAACAAACAAGGCAATGGCGGCGGTGCATACAGCCAAACCGAAAAGCGCAAAGGCGTTAGACTGCAAGTAAAAAGGATAGCCTCTCGCGCGAGTTGCTCTAAGCCGCTGAAAAAGAGGCATAAAAAGACGCATGCTACGGTAGAGTTCCACTTTTTTTTTTTGAAAGGCCCCTCCCCTGAGGAGCTCTATACCTCTCCCAAACAACGATGTGGGGAAAACTTAAGATGCTACCCGATGAACAATCCCACGCCCTCCCACGCCCTAGGTACACAACGGAAATTATTGCAAAACAAGAATGAAATTCCGACAGTTTTGGGTTTAGGCGCCCCGTCATTCACAAAACGTTCCAGGCAAAAAGTGCTACCTCTATCGTAGCACGCGTCGAAATGTGACTCCCCTACTTTGGTCCCGTGAGAAACACTTTAAGTGCAACCGGAGACAAAAGCCACAACAAAGAGCATTGTGTACTCGGTGTCATGCATGGTCGTAACTGTTAGATCATAGACTCTCGCATCCCTACACCGCCGGGACGGAGCACGTCTACGTCCAATTTTCGCTGACCAGGCCGTTGTTGCTTACACCACGCGCGAAGCACAGTGGAGTGTATCGCGGTTCGTCTGCAGGGCGAGTTGCACTCTAAGAACCAATTGTAAGGCAGACTTGGAGAGTTTGTACTTACTTTCTTGTCCCGGCTTTCAACTCCAAATTGCCGGATTGCTTTCCGGCATGGCCACTTCCACATACAGCCATGATGATACTGTGAAACCACCTCGCGTGCGCCCGAACAGACCGACTGTAGACTATTCGTGATAGGATCATTTCCCCTACGATCAAGCTCGGTAGTCATTTGTTCACAGCCACAAATAAAAACATTTAAAAAATGGATATATGGGCTTGGATACCAATCTCACGCACTGTAACGGCTGGGTAGTGACCTAAGCCATGTCAAGAGAGTTGCATTTAGGGCTTCGTTATTCAGCCGCTTAGAGCCACTCGCGCGAGTGGCTACCGTTCGTACGGTTTTCGAATGGCGACATGCATCGCCAAGGCTATAGGGTGGTGAAATGTTTCGGGCTCACGCGAGTGGCTGCCCTATGTATTTGCAGTCTTAAGCTTTTGTTCTGTTCAGTCTGGCTTTATGCATATTTATGTATTTCGTTCTCGGCCCCATCAACACATTATAGCCCGTTTATGAACCTGGTGCAGAGCCTCTCGTGTATGTGGCCAATATTCGGCAGTGAAAGTGGGTGATACCCCTCTACTGCAGATTTGGTCCCGAGGAAAATTCCCGCTGCCTGGACATATCCCAGCAACAAAAAAAAACTTAAACCACAATTCTACTATACATCGACGCGTGCTACGATGCAAGTAGCACTTCTCTGCCATTTTGTTCAGAGTGACGGGGCTCCTTAACCCAATATCGTCAGTACGTAGTTAATGTTTTGCAGTATGATTTTTTTGTATACCTAGGCCATGGGATTGTTCATCGGGTTGCACGTTCATTTTTCTCAAAATCAGTTTTGGGGTGAGGTTTGGAGCTCATCAAGTGAGGAGCCAGAGAAACGAAATGGTGCACCTCTATCGTAGCAAGCGTCCAACGTACTGCGTACGAGGTAGTTATATGCCTAAACAGTGCCATCAGTGTAAACATTTTTTGCCAATATGTGCTGCCACTATCGTAGCGCGCGTCGCACGGAATTTCGATCGAACCGGGTTGATGACACATACTACAATAGAGGTGCACCATTTTGTTGCTCGGGATCCTCACTCGAAGAGCTCTAAACCTCACCCAAAAACCGGTTGAATATCCGTTTTTGTGCTTTACCTGCTGCAGCACCAAACGTTTCATTCGTACAGTGTTATCGGTGAAATCAACATGATGCAACCGCTTGAACTCCAAGTCACGGAGGAGTGAGCGAAGGGGAAGTTTGTCTTTGTTGAGGATCTGACAATTTAATTGTCTCTTTTTCCTATTGCGCCGACGATCATAAGGTCAAGGCTGGCTCAATTTCCAAAGCGACTCCCTCGACATTTTTCCCTTGAGTATATTGTTACCCGCAAAAAGGAAAAACTATACCCCCCCCCTGATTGTGGCTTTCGTTGTTTGGGAAAACTGATATTTCTTGCTGCAGACAAAGCCTACGGCAGGGGGATCACTTTTAGGCGCTCATATTTCATTGGATCAGAGCCACACTCCCGCAAGAAATTGCCTGTTGTGTGGTATTCGGTTTCGCGATATGCATGACCATGCCACTGTTAATGACGCTGCGGTAAGGCCACACGTCATGGAAAAACGAATCGTGATCTTGTTTGTTCTCCAGATGTTCCCTTTCCTTCCTATTCAAGTCCATTTCTCTCGCGGAGAGCGCAAAACGGCCATTCTCTTGACCACCAATGTCCGAGCTCTCTTCCAGGGCTTTCCAGCGAACCTATCCATTGCCGCAGGGGCAAAGCACCTCATTGTAAGACGGGGCCAGATTTTTCCAAAACGTCGAAAATCCGATATTTTCCATGTATCTGCCCACGATACCGAAATTGATAGTATTTTTGCAGATGTTGACTACCTCGGTTTTTTTAAATAGCTTAAACTTAACCCCTGTTGTAGCAGAGGGTAGGATCGCTGGAAAGTCCCGGAAGAAAGCTCGGAAATTTGTTGCCAAGAGAATGGCCAGTTTTGCGCTTTCCGCGAGGACAATTGACTTACATAGGTTGGAACGGGAATATATGGAGAAACAACAAGATCAAGATTCGTTTTTCCATAACGTTTGGTCTAATCTAGACTGTTTTTAAGTGCGTGTTGGAGAAGCCATCGACACGCTCGCGTGAGTGGCCTGAGCTCGACAGATAAAGTGGGGGTATCCTCCCTACCGCAGCCGGGGTCTGCAAATCAATAGTTCAGATGAAAACGTGTGGATAATCGTATCAAGAAGGATACCAGAAACGTGCGAAAGTTATGTGCTACGCACGGCCAACGAATAGTACTCACGTCGGTGAAGGTATATGCTTACGGTACGCATTTGCTGTTGTTGTTGTGGGTTTGTTTCCCGAAGAGAAGCCAGGATTTTCTGTAGTCTCGGAAATACCCGAAACAGATAAGGAAGAACGTAATAGAAGGCAAAGCAGATCGCCACCCACCACGTCGAACTTCGACCTATTAAGACTTAGTCTCCCTGATAACAGTCTGTTCTAGACTATCTGTCACAGCATGCTATTACTACCGAACTCGAACAAGTTAATATCATCACCAAAGTTGTCATGCATAGGCCCTTTAACTCACCTTTCCCCCCTACTTTTCTCTCCCATCAAAACCAGAGTTATGATGCCTGTCTCCTGTAGCCCACGCTTCCCCGCCTCTTCTCTGTCCCGTCAAAACCAACGTCGCACACGTCGGACAGACCACCGATCCCCACTGGTTTGTTTTATTTTTTTTCCTGGGGTACTCTTCCACTCCAGAGTGACTGGAGCCTGTCCTGTCACCACGGACTTACTAATGAGAGTTAATGTGAGAACAACAACAACAACAACAACAACCTCATGATCTAGATCTTTCACTTACGGTCTGTATGGTCTAGCCCACGTTACCGAGTGGGGGCCGTACGATCTGCACGATCTTGCAAATGTTTCTAGGGTTTGATTTGTACTCTTTATGTACAGATCCTGCACAACATATCCGAACGGCAGACACAGGGTCTATTTCGGATGATCTAGATCGTGATCTATCCGAGGTGTGCAGAGTTGTCGTGCTTATCTCCTGTAATCCAACTTGTTCCTCCTCTTCTCTGTCCTGTGACTCTGCTCTGTACCGTACGGAGAAGAGAGAGGGCAACTTGGGTTGCACGAGAGAAGCACGACAACTCTGGTTTTGATACTCATTTGCTCAGGCTTGGTAATAATAGCATGGTATGCAGGTAGGTTAGAGCAGCCTTTTATCAGGGGGAGTAACACTCCATAGGGCGAGGGCAGTTCAGGTCGTTTCGCGATCCCGGCCGAAAATGTACGTGCTTTGCTGTTGTATTGTTATATGTTCTCTTTTGGCCAGAGTTTGCTCAGAGTGATCCCATTGAGAGCGTGTACCGAACACGGTAGGTTGGAAACATCAGTACCTGAAAGCTTCGCCGAAGAAGGTGTCATCCACCCTGAAGAGCAGCCGCCGACTGCACAGGAAGAACCTCGTTATACCGAGAAAGATCTTGGTAACTCCCAGACTAGGTATGAGTTACCCCTAGTCTCCGTGTTGCGGAAAGGGTGCCATTGCGTTGTGTGCACGTTGTCGAACGGAGTGGACCGCCCGTCGAGGATGCAGGCTAGGATGGTCCTGTGGATGCAGTTTGCTAATGGTTATTGAGCCATCCAGAGTGTAATGTATAACATCCATAATATTGGGGCCGGTCCTATCATACCACAATGCCATGCGGGTATCGTTACGCTGGTCTGCAACTGGGCAGCCCCAGCGTAACGATATGTGGATACTGTGCTTCGCTCGAAGGAAAACTTATTTGAACGAAGCAAATTCCAATTATTTGGGGTCTCTACAGTGTATTTTGGTTTCACGTGCAAAACCTGTGGTCGAGAAACTTCACGCCCTAACTTACGGATGACTTTGCGGCGCGCAGCAAGTGCTAGGGCGCGCCCGGGAGTGCTTCGAGGTTGTCTCCGTTGGGGAGTAGTACTTAAAGCCCCCCACGCGTCTCCCACACGGAACCCAATGCTTGTTAGGGAGATTTTAGTAACTCAAGACGACAGAACGTTCTTTTGTAACCAGGACTGACACGCTAAGAGGCGTTTGAAGTCTTTCTTGAAGATAAAACAGAACAATCCACCGGCATCGATCGGCCGAAGCCATTATTCCCGACCGGGGGGCGTAAAGCGCGGGGGAGTGGGGGGAGGGGCGTTCGCTCGGAGCAGTGCCACATAACTACAACGGCGTACGAGTACGTCACCTAAGTGTTTGCCATGCAAGACGCAGCCCGGGCTCCTTTCCCACTGTTATTCTGGTGCTTCAGCGCGAAAGGACGCTTCAAGCTGGAAGCCTTAGACGCATTTTCGGGCTTCTTGTTGGCCAACTTACATACGGAACATGCCTGTTGGTCATAACCATTGGTAAAAAGCTTCTGTCGAACGTATCCGACATTGCCGGGCTATCACCGAAGTCAGGAAACTGCTGCAAAATGTTAACCTAAGCAAAGCATGGCAGTGCGCGATTTCTGCCAGGTAGCGACCTACCTTCTAACAGATTCTGTGGATGGCCCACCGAGGTCAAGTGGGGTTCGTTTGCTACGAACGTAAGACCCTAGCCGAATTAGAGAACGGGTTGGTGTTCCTTGGAAGTACTGCTTTGCAACTCTCTGGCGCTGTTACGATGCAAAAATGTTCCCTGGCGTAGCTGATCGGGCTGTCATCCGAGGATGTCGCGCAATCGTGAGGCAATTGCGAGGCATCCTCGACGGACGGCACGATCACCTACGGCAAGGAACCGATGTGCATCATGATAGCGCCAGAAGGGTGCTCACCGTGTTTCCAGGAAAGCCGAAGCGCCGCTCGCAGTCCCTGACAGGGTCTTATGTTCGTCAGAAACGAAGCCAACTTAATTGCTCTCGGTGGGCGTACCACAGAAACTGTTGCAAACTCCAGCAGTGTCTCAGCGACCAGCAAGCTCCAGCTAACGTTTAGGCCAGGCGTGTCACCGGTGCGGTCTTTGCCCACCGCAAGGATATGAAGTCGTATGTACGGTATTACTCTTGGTCGCAACAAACCTATACATATGCTATAATATGTACTTGGAAGTAGGAACACATTCTACGACGATGGCGCAGCTTTGATCAATCGTTATATGACACCTCTGATTTTGAAATTGAAATATCGTTGAGTTTACAACGTGGGCGAGGGAGGGCCCAAATGCGCATTTCGAGAACGCGGTCGAATAAAATGGTATCCCGATAGCTTGTTGGAGCATCATGCAATGAGGTTGCATTGTCAACCGACGTGAAGGTACCTATACATGGGCGAAAAACTAGTACGGAAGCTGCGCCAATCAATGTCGAATTGGCGATCTAACGTTTTTTTCCCCGTCTCCCGCCGCAGGTTTGACACTGCAATTCTTGCATCCCCCGTTTCTTGAGACGCTTATCCTTCTCGTGGCATTCCAACGACCGTATTTCAACGGGTCTGGGCGTCCGCAAGTCACTACAGTTGACACGTTCTACGATAGACCCCTGCCACGATAGAGGTGCACCATTTTGTTTATCGGGCTCCTCACTTGAGGAGCTCTAAACCTCACACAAAAACATACTTTGAGTAAACTGAAGGGGCGACCCGATCAATACCGACATGACTTAGGTATACGAAAAAAATCGTATCGCAAAACAAGAATGTCATTCCGACGATAATGGGTCAAGGAGCCCCATCATTCAGAAACAAATAAAACCCGAAAAGTGCTACGTATATCGTAGCACGCATCGATAGGGATGTAACGTCTGGTCCAAAGTATTTCTGAATGGGTGGGTCCCTCAAGCGAGGAGACACCCGATTCATACTATTATAGCTGGAGTACCATTTATGTTGTTGTATGAGTACTCGTTTTATACGTAGGCCATGGGGTTGTTCACTTCACGTTTTCCTCAAATCAATTTTTGGGTGAGGCATGGAGCTCCTCACGCGAAGAGCTTCAGAACATTACAGGGGCACCGTTTCCGTAGTATGCATATGTTGTCGAAGGAACAGGTTCCCGTTTCGGCGGCTGAACACGACAACCATGGACGTAAATGTAAAAACCGTTTGGTGTTCGTATTAATACCTGAGCGGTCCACATATTTAGGTCCACATGTCGTATCTGACTTCTACTTCCTTCTCGGCATACTGCATTGGCCAACATCGTCTCCCTCGAAGGTGAAACCAAATTAGTAGGAAACATTTACAGTATAAACCCTGGTGCTAACCAGTACTAAGGGGAGTCGCCGACCTATATCTTTCATGAGGACGTACACAACCCGTATCACGCGCGATTGGAGTATCACACACAGCTTGCACAGATGAGTTTCGACGAAATCCTAGATCTCACAGCTGGGATGTATTTTTAATTTTTTAATAAAAATTCAGTACATCTCACGGCCATGCTATTAATACTTTTAATGGTATTGAATCCATCCATCGAGGAACAGACACGAATCTCGTTGGCGATGAGGAGGAAATTCGGACTGATTCACACATCGGCCAGATCACGGTCTATATCATCTAGATCCTTTCTATTCTGTCGATATGATTTGTGGTGCAGGGAGTGTTCAGCGCAGATCCGACCCCGGGAACATGTGTTATACCCTCAAAACTATTCGGCTTTGACCCGGGAACCCGATCTATAAGGCCATACAGATCATATAGACAAGTAATTTATCTGCCCTGAAAGGTGTAGATCACAAAAAGGGATATTCTATGCTCAATACGTGAACTATTTATATGGGTTTATATATACCTGGTGTGTTAGTCTGAGACACGTGGTACGATAGGGGAATTGATAGCACCTGTTTGCCGTGTGTGTTTTGGGCTGATCGGGCTCTTTCACTGAGGAACTACCCCATGTCCCATGTCGTTGCAAATGTGCTTTACCACACGGGTGGACGGGATCCCTTCCGTCTCGTCGACATAGTAGAACGTGGGCAAAAGGCAGACCGTCTGAGCACCTTGTGGAAAGTCAGCTATGACGCAAAATTCACAGAACGTCGGCAAATGCCAAACGGAAGCCTTTACAAGCGCGTTTAAGAACGCCAAAAACCACGCTAAGCTCACAGAACTTTGGAAACTTCGCACGTTTTGTGATATTTGACGTTTCGAAAGGTGCTCAGAAAGCCGGAGTTTTGCCCACTTTCTAATATGTCGACGAAACGGGGGGGGGGGAGGGCGTCCACCCGTAATGTTAACGTTATTTGTTTTTTGCCTAGGCCGTGGGACTGTTCACTGATATAAAATTTCCAGTTTCGTTTTGCCAAAGTCCAGGTTTTGGGTGAGGTATGGAGTACGTCAAGTAAGGAGGCTCAGCAAATTTAAGAAACACCCCACCCGTAGCATGCGCCTTGAACCGCGTGTTGACGCGCGCTACGATAGAAATAGCACTTTTTGGCTATTTGTTTTTCTGAATGACGGGGCTCCTTAACCCTATTTCGTCGGAATGTCATTTTGTTTTTTGCGATATGACCATTTTTTTTACCCAGGCCATGGGTTTAGTCATCGGGTTGCACTTTAAGTTTACTCAAAACAACCTGTTGGGTGAGGTATAGAGTTCCTGAAGTGAGGAGCCTCAGAAAAAAAAATGGTGCACCTGTTAGAGGTGTTGTTTTGCCGTTGGCTTCGGCAGCAAAGTCAACCGCGTTGTTCCGCCCCTGAGCGGTAAACTTAAAATTTGTACATCAATACATTGAACCGTCGTATAACACGCAAACTAGCACCCCCCTGGGATGAGTTTCGAAGTCGATTTTCTACAAACCAGGGGGGCACGCACAGCGAAAATTGCGGCTTTAACTCTCTTAGCACTAGAACGCTATAGGGCTCATGAAATGGGCCCAAATGTATGTGGTGTTACTTGGTTTTAGAGGCATGCTCTTCGAGTGGACTTTGAATGCCCTGTTTACCACGCCAAAGTTTTGGAACGTGATGTATTGTCTGCTGTGGTGGGCCCAAAGAGTCCGAGCTCTTTTAACATGGTCGTATCATGGTTGATTATTTTTTGCGGTTTCCGAGTGGGTGCTAAGAGGGTTAAGCAGATCTAGTCGAGCTGTTTCCATGTACACTTCGCTCGGCGTTGGTACTGTTCCCGTTATCGAGAAAATCAACTTTGAAATTCGCCCGAGGGAATGTGTTGGCTGGCGTGTTGTACGGTAGATGACTCAGGCGCCGTGCGTCTCCAACGCCACCCCAATCGGCCATCTTCCTCCCTGTCGCATTGCATCTATCAATTCCCGACACTTTCATAAATGTCTACGAGCTTTGGTACTAACCGTTTCGGTGGTAGACCCAGACACGTGCCACGATAGAGGTCCACCAGTTTTTTTCTGAGGCTCCTCACTTTTGAGGAGCTCTAAACCTCGCCCGCAAAACAAGATCTTTGAGTAAACCGAAAGTGCAACTCGATGAACAAACCCATGTCTTAGGTATTCAAGATTGGAAAAAAAAAGGACGACATTCCGAATGTTTGGGTTATGGAGCGCCGTCATTCAGAAACAAAAAATCCAAAAAGTGCTACCTCTATCGTAGCACGCGTCCGCATCAGGAGCAATTGGGGCTCGACGATTACGAGCGTAAGACCCTAGGAGGAACGGCGAGCGGCTTGGTATTTATTGGATGCACTGGTTAGCTATTCTCGGGCGCTGTCAAGATGCAAGTCTGTTCCTTGGCTTGTGTGATATTTGCCGTCGGTAATGGGTGCGACGCACTGCGCGGGATCCTCGACTGACGGTAATGGCAAACGCCAAGGAACATAGTTGCATCATGACATCGCCCGAACGTTGCTCATAGTTCTTCAAAGATAAACGAAGTTGCTCTATGTCTCTGCTAGGGTGTAACGTTCGTGTCGCCTTTGCCAGGGCGAAGGAATCCACCCCCACGCACTGGTCACGACATTTTCGCGCGTCGCGCCGGTAGGCGTCCTCCCGCATATCGTTCATCAACTAAATCCAGGAGTGATGAACGAGCTTCAAGGTCGGCAATAATCAGAAGCCACCATGACCACAACCCGTAGCCTACCTTATTTACTAGGGGCCCGTGGCGTCTGGGGACCTTTTGGACATCTGGTTGAATTTGATAGAGCCGTCTTCGAAGGCTAGATTGTTTAGTTTCAACCGCCTAAGGCGGTTCGACATGAAAATATAGGCACTCGACAGGATGACGATGTCCCGTATAATATTCGCCTGCGATGGGCCCAAAGCGAAAGGTATTTTCATCGGCGGCATTCCTACAGCACGTAGTGGCTTCGAGTCGGAGTGGCGTCGAAACCATGGAGCTTGCCGTGGAGCGTCAGAATACCCGATAACCGTTTGGATAGCTTGCCGAACATAATCGAACCCTTTTCGGCGGTGCAAGTTCACCCGCGAGGACGGCTCGATCATGTTCGGTAAGATATTCATAGGGTCGCCGGGTGTGTTGGCACTCCACGTCGAATTCTGTGGTTCCTACATGTCTCCAACTCGTAGGAATCATGTGTTGTAGTTTTCGATCCAATAACCTCTCGCCTTCGGCTCTCGGCACGAGATACCAATCCAGAACCTCGCCAGCTTGGAACGTGTTCTTCTCTCTGCTGTGTCTCCTATCTCGAGGTTTTGCAACACGTTTACGACAAGAGTTGTCGCAACAAGTTCACATTAAGGCGCTGACTTACTGCATCTTGGTTTGACATACTTCGTCTTGGTTGGCGTCTTCTACGAGGTCATGTCTAACGATGCTGCAATTGGCAACACGAGTGTTCGGCGAAGGGTCGTTGGATAGCGAACACAGCTGGCGTTTAGCACCCTGCACTGTGCGAACCGCCAGCAACTCGTGATTCTGAGAGTGCCAAACCTCGATCTGAACTCGTCGCACCACCTCGCCGTCAAAGGAACACCGACAAGAGGGACCGTTCTGCTCATAGCTGTTCCTTTCATCTCCAGGTCCAGCTGCAAATGCACCTGGAGAACTGGCACTCTGCAGGATGACGAGTTTCCTGAAAGTCCGGTTATGCGGAGACCCCAACACGAACGGTGCTCTTGTCCACGTGATTCGGTGCCGAACCAGCCTTGTTGGCGGTAAGAGCGGCGTTAAACACGGCCCCCAAGAAGACGGGCATCAGTGAAAAACATGAATTCAACGCTGATTATAAGTGTGGCTGGTTTGGTATGACGGGGTGCGAATAATCAAAATCCCTAGACATGACTGCCTTGCAAGACCTTGCAATGACTGGAACAGCGATGCGAGGAACGGGATAGGGGTTTCTCCCTTGGTGGTTCAATTCATGGGACACATTCTACGATAGAGGTGCACCATCTTGTTTCTCGGGCTCCTCGCTCGAGGAGCTCTAAACTTCACCCAAAAGCTGATTTTGTTAAAAGTGAAAGTGATACCCGATGAACAAACCTATGGCCTAGGTATAAAAAATAATCAGATTGCTAAACAAGATCGATATTCCGACGATTCTGGGTTAAGGAGCCCCGTCGTTCAGAAACAAAAAAGCCGAAAAGTGCTACCTCTATCGTAGCACACGTCATGGGGAGGTGTTGCAACGAGTTGACACGGAGGAACTGGCACACGAATGTTTGGGGTCGGTCGTTTTGCGAGCTGGGTACAACGCTGCATTTAACGGCAACACCGATAGGTTCGAGATGCAACATTCTTGTCCGAACATACGTCGCCTCGCAGACCGCCGGTCCGTCAGAATCAACTTGTTCCAAGATCAAGCGATGAAAGAAGCATCGATAACGACATCGAGTTCCTCTGAAACGAAAGGGTTGTTGTCGTCGCCGGTGCTTTCGTGGCGAGGTCTTGCAAAGTGTCCACATCGAGGGATTGACCCACTTCTCAATGCTGCCCTTTTTCTTGGGGGCGTTGTCCAACGCCGCTACTGACGGCAACACCGGCGCTTCAACACGGAGCAGGGCTGACGGTAACACCGCTCACCTCGGGATCTCTGGACGAGAAGCGCTTCCGGAACTCACTGTCATTCGACCCGCCATCCCGAGCACGGTAACGTTTGGAGTAGCATATCGTGTGGAGAACTCAAGGCGGGCAGTGGTACCGTCAAAAATTGAAAATGTCTCTGGGCCAATGCACCCTTACTGACTTTTAACACGGCGTTGGACACAACCCCCAAGAGTATGGCAACAAATACGAAACAAGTATTCATCTTAGAATGGACATTTGAAGATTTGTGTTTTGCGCGAATGAACCCGCTCACGTGCCGGGCAGGGATTTGTGGAAGGCTCGATCTTGTTAACCTACGTTTGGGGTCTTCTCTCAACAGTTCGGGAGGAAGGGCGCCTGTTTTTGCGCCCGTCTTAATCCGAGACCCAAACACCCCAGACCCCGATATAAACATGCCTTAATATATCTACAATAAACCGTGACGTACCGGTGACTGCATCTACAGAGATCGCTACTTCGTCCATCGGAAAATCTACGCTTTAAGCTGTCGTACTTTCATTGTTTCCAAAGCCCGTACAGAGTTCCGACGCGCGCTACGATAGAGGTAGCACGTTTTGGCCATTTTCATTCTGAATGACGGGGCTCCTTAACCCACATTCGTTGAAATGCCATACTTGTTTTGCAATACGAACACTTTTTTACACCTAGGCCACGGGTTTGCTCATCATCGGGTTGCACATTCATTTTACTCAAAATCGTTTTTTTCGCGAGGAATACAGCTCCTCAAATGTGGAGCCTCAGAAAAACAATGGTGGCGCGTCTACCGTAGCATGCGTCTTACTCAAGAGAGGAAACCCATTTACGATGGAGGTAGCACTTTTGGGCAAAAATCGTTTTCTGATTGATGACGCTCCTTAACCCAAAATAGTCGGACTTTCGTTATTTTTTCTGCAATAACTTTCACTATGTACAAACCTAGGCCATGGGATTTTTCATCAAGGTAGAACTCTTATATTTCCCCGAAAATATGTTGTTTGGAGTGATATCGATCTTCACAAGTGAGGAGCCTCAGAAGGAGAGGGTGTGTATCTACCGCAGCGTGTGTCTTGCACGATACTTGCGGCTGCCTTCACATGGCATTATAATTTGGTGCCGATATTAGGGTGTTTGCGATTTCAAACTCTCTTGGGTTGGAAAAAGTGAAAAAATAGCATTGAAACCGACGAATTCAATAGCCCAGGGCCAACCAACCCAAGAAAATATTAGGGTGGAAATTGAAAAAATGGTAGAAAATTCAAAGCACTAACATAATTTATCTTATTTTTCTTGGGTTGGGTTGGCTTTGGTTTGTGACTTTGACGGTTTCAATACTATTTTTTATGTTTCCTACCCAACTCCTACCCAACCAAACTTGGTATCCCGCAAACACACTATTGAAGTGTTTTGATTTTAGCGGCCGACGCAACACCTGCCAGTATTTCGTAGCCGCTCAGGCAACGGGGTGTGCGAGGCATGTCCAACGGTATCCTACACGAAGCCTGATATCGTCTCCCAGAATGCTATAAACAATGAGTTACCCCCAGTTACTACCAGGTACAAAAAGTGTTACCCCATAGTATAAACAACTTATTTATCGTCTCCCTCGATATGTGTCTTGAATTCTTATGATTTGGCTTAATGTCACCACGCCCACACCACTACTGTAGCACTACCTAATAAAATTATTAATAGACGCGACGTTGGCAAGGTTGAGATGTGCGATGAACCAGACCGGCTGAACGATAAACACGGACAGTACTTTTGTAGGCAAGGCATACACCTAGTCATAGTCCAGGTTAGACATATTCTCCACAAATCCACTGTATTGTTTTAAACATTACCATGTACAGCAGGACTGTGATACCGATTCGTTCGGTCAACGAGGGCGTTCCATAAGAGCCCATGTTGCTTACTGCATGAATTGTTTTCGATATTCGGCGAGACGAGTGTTCCACCCGAGCACAGTCCACGCCGGGGACATGCCTAGCCTAGGAGATGGCTGGGTTTTGCCGGTCGCGGGTCATGCTACCGATGGGTAGAGAATTTTCTGTTGTATGCCCACCGAGGGAAATAGTCTTTCGTTTCATACCAACGCAAGAACCTAGCCGTTACGGCGAGCGGCTTGGATTGTCTCTAAAGTACAGCCGAGCAACTCTCGGGCACTGCCATGATGAAAATATATTCCTTGGCGTGGGTGAATGCACCGTCGTCGCTTGCGCGGCATTGGCGTCCGCGACCAACGGTGCATTCACGCATGCCTAGAAACATATTCTCATCATGGCAGTGACAGGAAGTTGCTCATAGTTTTTCCAGAAAAAGTTTAGCAGCTCGCCGTCCCTGCTAGGGTCTTTCGTTCGTAAGAACCGAAGCCAATCGCTTTCGGTGGGCGCACCACAGACAACGCTGAAAACACAATCACCGCGTCAGCCAATCTCGAGCTCCAGCCATTGTTTGGGCTAGGCGTGTCTGTTGTGTGCACTTTGATCGGGTGCAACACTCGTTTTCCCAAAAACCAAAATTTATGAATCACCCCCAACTATCAAAATAAAATATTTCCCAACGTATTGTTCCTTGCGTTAATGTACTTCGTATACATTTAGTAGGAAAACTGTGTTTTTTTCATATGACACTGGTAAAAACACCCAGTCCAATCCGCATGTATCGTATCTGCCTCGTATCTAGCACCTATTCGAATAGTCGATGATATTTCCACTTCCAAAAGTTCTGCAGTGTACACTATCGTTCCCCATAACCTTCATATGGGTCGCCCAAGGTATGCGGATGAAAGCAACGCGCTTCCTTGAGGACATTACCGTGGCAGACCTATCGTTAGTGTCGTACCCACAATTCGAGTTGAACACATTATGGTTTTCGTGTTTCTCCTTGAACGAGCACCATTTAACTCTGAAGGGTGCATCGTGACATGGTAAAAACATCCCGCGGCGCCCAGACGAATCTCCAACGCGGCCATCCTGGGGACATTTGGTCCTACTTTTTCCCGTGTACCGGTTTGACCCGTGACCAAGCCACACCCGATGCCCTTTTTCGCATCTCCTGAGGCAATTTCTCGGGCTCGAGGTCACCCACCCACCTCTGCACCTGCCGCAGGCCTTGCACGTATTCGACGACCTTCTGGCGGGCGCTACCACAGGGGTAGAACCTTTTGACCGACACGTATTCCGGCTCCTCAACGGAGACGCGTGCTACGATAGAGGCAGCACTTTTCGGCGAAAATATTTTCTGAAGGACGGGGCTCCTTAACCCAAAGCACGTCGGACTTTCATACTCGTTTTGCAATATGATTTCTTTGTACGCCTAGGCCGTGGGGTTGTTCATCGGGTTGCACTTTGAGGTCGCCCAAAATCGGGTTTTGGGTGAGGTATGGAGCTTCTCAGGTGATGAGCCTCATAAACAAAATGGTGCTCCTCTACCGCAGCATGTGTCCTGAGGAACTACGCGCCGATGTCGACGGTATGCCATTTATGCTTATCAGCTTTCCTCGTTCCAGACTTTGGAATAGCTTGCTGGGTTGTGTTCAAATGGTATATCAAACGCATTTTCAGGCAGGGTACAGAGCCCCCAAGGTAAAACGCCTCAAACAAAGTTGGTTGCTATCCCTGTCGCAGCCTTTGCCTTTGTCGGGGACACACGCGGCGCTCAATTCCAGAAGCACCCGCCTGCGAGCTCACAACTCCACGACAGCTCTGATGTGCTTTTGCCCACCGGAGCGTTCGGCGTATTAGTTTCCTCCAAAAGGGCCTTAAACTCCAAACCTGTTCGGTTCAGGGACGTGTGCCTCTGTAGGGGTAACAACTAGACGCGGCGAGGCACGTAACGTGAAGAGCTCTGTGCCCGACCACCAACCGTTTGAGAAAGCGGTAACTCAGCTCCGATACCTCATCCCGTGGGTTAGGTATGATACGAAACAGACTGTGAAAAACACGTCGACTGCAAATATACTGGAAAACTCATCAGTGGCGAAGCTCCGTCACTAAGAATGGTTTGGGCTCAAACGTGCAAATCCCTAATCCCCTGCGACAGCACGGCTCCATGGTGATAGATCTATGACCACCAGCTAAGAATCGGTGTATGCGCGATTGTTGCGATAGTCCGGCCTTTACAAAAATCTTGCTTCATGGCTAGAGACTGCACAGTCGCCGTAGCAGCAACAAGTCTAAAGCAGTCGTCGCCGTGCGCTCTGTCTTGCTGAAACGCCTCACCGATATGTACCAAGTGGACGATATTTCCATGTGGGGTTTGCATACAATAATTCGTCGCGCCCGGGCGCTTACTAGGTCTGGTCTACCACTGTATAGAATTCTTGGCATTAACTCCAAGTGGTTTAGTCATTCAAAAGTGATTATGTTCTAACGTTGTCAACAAGTCTTTGCAATAGAGACGAATATGATATTCGGGCACCATCTACGTTGATATACTACCACACGCCACATACCGAACAAATAATAAATGCGCTAGGTAATATAGTCAACCAGAGAGGCGTGGCGTTCACACGTGGTGATACACAACTTCACACAAAACACTTCAACACTACTTGTACTGTAGGACGAAAAGGATGCTCCGTGAAGAAAGAAACTGAGCCAACTTGCGGGTGCGCCTTTTTCAGCGAGTATCGCACCCACTGCAACAGCAGCAGTGACAGAGTACAACATTGAGTGCATGACGAGCAACAGACATCACCAGCTCCACTTTAAAAATGGCATCGACAGGAGTCCACTACGTGGTGGTTGAAACTAAGGGTGGTGCACACGCCAGTTATACACATTCGACTGCACTGTGCATACCGCTTGGACCAGTACTCAGGAACTCCCAATAAAATGTTTAGATGCCACAGACGTTGAAGGGAAAGCGTCTTATAGCCACGGTGGTCGGTGCTCCCGTTGCAGATACGCTAACCGCCTTTAGAAAGTTACGCACGGTTTGCAAGAGAAAAACCAGCTGGAATTTCACGTGCGTCCTTTCGTCCAGTAGTAACAGGGCTCGTTTGATTTCCGAACTAGAATAGTGACGCTTGCTTCGATAGAGGTAGCCCTTTTTGGCTGAAACGTTTTCTGAATGACGGGGCTCCTTAACCCGAAATCGTCGGGGAAAGCCATTCTTGTTTTGCAATGTGATTTTCTTTTGTATACCTAAGGCCATGGGCTTGGTCATCGGGTTGACACTTTTATGTTTTCACCAAATCAGTTTTTTTCGGGGGGATACAGCTCCTCAAGTGAGGAGCCTCAGGGAAAAAGTGGTGCACCTTTACCGAACCATGTGTCCAGTGCCGATGAAGAAAAAGCTAGAGGGAATACTACAAGTGCACAGGGAGCGCAGAAGGCACGTGCACCGATGATTTGATTGCGGAACACAACAGCGGCGAATGTTGCGAGGGCATGGAACCGTCTGGGTGAAGTAGCGATGATCTTGGTCAACTGGAGTCAATATAAAATGAAATCAATTCCACATACTACTGTAGCTCCAGTGGGTGCTTCATCTCGTACACAGCAGTAACAGCAATGAGTTTGCTGAATTTTGGACCAGAGTCGTAGCTGCAAAGTCAGCGGGATGTTCTACGTCAACCACTGTAAAAAAGGGGGTTACGGGGCCGCGTTCACGTTTGAGCACCGATGCAGTGGAGCTTTAGTTTTCGTCGATCACCCGATAGGGCTGCAGTTGCCGCCGCGGTTTGACGACCCGGTCTATGTGTTAACACGCCTGTCGTAGCGAGCTAAGAGGTTGATTGGGTCATCGCACTGCGGCGGTAGCTGTTGCTCAATCGCGAGGTCTGCGGACTCGGAGCTCCACTGCTGCATCGGTGTCGAAACGTGGGGAAGGTCGCATCGATGTTCGAAAACCTATGGAAGAAACTCACACCCCACAGCAGTTAGGAGATATTGTTATGGCCTGGTTTTGAACCTAATACATTACTATTGGGATGCAATATCCTAAATGGGATGCTCAATGGTTGTGTAGTACCAGGTATGTAACTGCTTCCACCCTGTTCACAACTCACCGCGCATTGATGTTTGTCGTCTTCGTTGCACCCATCGCATTTTCCCTCGTTCGACACCTGCGTGGTGTCGCCCTGGCCAGCGAATCCACCACCAAGCACTCTCCACGGCCTTCTCCTGTGCCGTGCCGGTAGGCTTTCCATTTCTGCATATTTTCCCTCCTGGAAATCGTGACGTGACTAACGAGGTCCAGGTAAAGCTAGAAACGTGAACCACCCGTATGGCCACCGTCATTAACCACCTTAACTAAATCGGGGGTTGTAGGTTATTGTGGTTCTCTGAATACCTTGCCGAATATCGGACACGGGCCACGATAAGTGGTGCAACAGTTTTGTTCTGAGGCTCCTCACTTTAGGAGCTTTAAACCTCACTCGCAAACTGATTTAGAGTAAACTGAAAGTGAAACCAGATGAAGAAACCCATGCCTTAGGTACACAAAAATTCAGATTGACAAAAAGAACGACATTCCGACGATTTTGGGTTAAGGAGCGCCGTCATTCAGAAACAAAAATCCTAAACGGGCTACCTTTATGGCGCGTCATCAAGCTGCCGTCGAAGGGCGAATGGAAACTTTTCCCACCGAATTCGACTAGATGATGTTCGTCAAGTTCCCCAAAGCCTCCGGAGAAGGGTTGGCGCTCCATTACACAGCCGGTGGTTCCCACACCTCTCCAGCTCTCAGCCACCACGTGCTGTAGTCCCACTGATTGCCGATGTAAACACCTCTCGCTGTGGGCGCTCTCCACGAGACACTGAATCGGAATCTCGCCATCGAGCAGAATGCCAGTCCCTGCACGTGAGATCCTAGCAAGACCTCGTGCGTTTAGAGGAACAGCGACGAGAGGAACGGCGGCGAAACGAACGTCCCCTCTCTTCAATGCCCCTCCTATAGCGAGGTCTTCCAACGCCTTCACTTCCAGTGGTGGGGCGATTTATCGGCTCTCCCGATCTATCGTCTCCCTTTGCAATAATTCGGGGGGGGGGGGGGGGGGGGGGGGGGGGGGGGGGGGGGGGGGGGGGGGGGGGGGGGGGGGGGGGGGGGGGGG